>CAUYPK010021357.1:0-18719 GCA_963574355.1 Loris lydekkerianus | reverse complement strand
TCATAGCAACCTCCAGCTCTTGGGCTTCCGCGATTCTTCTGCCTCAGCCTCCAGAGCAGATGGGACTACAGGCGCCCGCCACAACGCCCGGCTATTTTTTGGTTGCAGTTCAGCCGGGGCTGGGTTTGAACCTGCCACCCTCGGTATATGGGGCGGGCGCCCTACTCACTGAGCCACAGGTGCCACCCCAGTGAAATTATTAAATCTATCACTATCACAGAACTGTAGTTCAGATCATACTTTCAAATCTAACCTTCATGAAATAACTAAGACCTGTTGTTACCTAAAATAGCAGTGCTTTCCAAGCTGAACAATGCATAGAAACAAACTTACCTTTCAAAGCGCTCTGTCCCTAGTTGTCTTTTGGTAATGTCTAAATCAGCTTCCAACTGTGTTACGACATTTCTGAACTGGGCCACATCTCTGCTCTGGATGGCCCTGTGTAAAAAAAGGCAAGAGTGATAGCTGATTCAATTTAAAATATGTCTATAACTCCTAGGATACACTAAACCATGTTGACAATGGTTTCTCAACTGGATACAAGTCACGTTGTGATTTTTATAAACAGATTTATTAGTACATCTAAAATATGCAGGCTTGGTGCCTGTAGCACAGTGGTTATGGCGCTGGCCACGTACACCGGAGCTGGCGGATTTGAACCCAGCCTGGGCCACCTAAACAACAATGACAACTGCAACAAAAAAAATAGCTGGTCATTGTGGCAGGCGCCTACAGTCCCAGGTTCTTGGGAAGCTGAGGCAAGAGAATTGCTTAAGCCCAAGAGTTGGAGGTTGCTGGGAGCTGTGATGCCACAGCACTCTACTGAGGGTGAGATAATGAGACTGTCTAAAAAAATAAAATAAAATAAAATATGCTGATTTTAGATGCACTAAGTGTGTAAAGTAGCCTACTTGAAAAGCCTATACAACCTTAGCCCCCGTTCAGTTAGTTAAATCTTCTCAGTTTCCCTATGTATATGTTAATATTATATATTATCTATCTATATTTTTGCTGTAAATCATTTTTATAAAGGTATTTGAAAGTACTGTATTAATGTAAAGTAATAATATGATCAAATAACACTAGAATTCACTAGCACCATGATTATATGGTCTGTTTTACTGTTTTATATGTATCAATTTAGCCAAGTAAGTTCCTTTTATATACTTATAATGAAATTTGATTTATATAATATTAAAAACATAAAAAATCTTCGATTTAAAGATCTTCCTTAAGGCTTAACAATGCCTCAAAAACTCTGTAATAAGGTACGATGTCATAAGGAAGATAATGACAGATACATGGTGCTTGCATAAAACATTTAACCCCTTTGCTTGATCTCAGACAGCATTATAAACTGCTGATATCTAAACCTTAGAGACTAAAAACACATGTTTCTCATGCTATTTTTTTTTTTTTTTTTTTTTTGAAACTGAGTCTTACTTTGTTGCCCTCCGTAGAGCTGTGGCATCATAGCTCACAGCAACCTCCAACTCCTGGGTTTAAGTGATTTTCTTGCCTCAGCCTCACAAGTAACAAGTACAGGTGCCAGCCACAATGCCCAGCTGTTTTTAGAAATGGGGTCTCGCTCTGGCTCAGGCTGGTCTCAAACCTGTGAGCTCAGGCAATCTGCCCAACTCAGCCTCCCAGAGTGCTAGGATTACAGGTGTGAGCCATCATGTCTGGCCTTTTTCATGCTAATTCCAAGTGAGAGTACTCACCAGACAGTCTAAAATAGAGTGCACTCTTTAAGATAGGAGGTTTTGCATACTTTACTAAGGTAGATTTCCACCTACCACCTTGAGAAAGTGATCCTGTAAAACCAGTTGAATATATCACAAGAGCTTAGCTACAGTAACTGAAAAGAATGACTCAGTCACAGCCCCAGCCCTGCAGCCTTTGCATAGTCAGGGACTCATAGGAGTAGCTGATTGCCAAGACCATGATTCCTATTCTTTCCCAGGCCTGGGGCTCAAATATGAGGACAGAGTGGAGGCTAGATGTAAAAGGGCTATAAAATGGGGACAGGCAAAAACACGGGCTAAAGGTCACTATCGTTTTTTGTGAGACATGATCAAATTAATAATAAAACATTCACTATTCAGGAAGGCATTTCCATCAACCCTACAGGAAAGCAAGGGTCTTCTAACAAAGTGCTAGTGGTGCTAGAAGTCCTAAAAAAACAAACAAACAAACAAACAAACAAACAAAAACAAAAGAAGAAGAAGAAGAAGAAGAAGAAGAAGAAGAAGAAGAAGAAGAAGAAGAAGAAGAAGAAGAAGAAGAAGAAGAAAAAGTCTGAAGAAGTCTGCAACATTTTGTAAATGCAGGCTTTCTTCCAGGTATTCAGTATATGCTCATAGCTACCCAAGGAAATACTGCATGGCAAATGGAAAGACTAGGTTGCAACACTAGGAGCATTCATGAATATAAAACAACTTCTGGTTTCAGCGTGCTTAATTTTTTTTCTAATCTGGTTATGTTTTCTAAGGGTAATATTTTAGCTCAGACATTCTATTATACCAAAAACTCAGCTGGAAATTTAAATTTAAAAAATAAAAAGATAATAGAAATAAGTAATCTTATGCAATCACAATATTTAATAAATGGCACAGTTTAATAAACGGCAAATTATAGGAGTTAAATTCTAGTTTTAAAATTCTAATCTATAAATTTAAGAAATATGACTTTATGTTATTATATTTCTAACCAACTCACATTTTATTTTCTGCCAAACAAAGGTGTTCTTTAAGAAGCTGAATTTCAGATTCTTTTTCTTGAAGTGCTATCTGAGACTGATATTCTTTGTCTCGATTGGCCACCAGCAAAGCTTCTAGATTTTGCATGGAGATTCTCTCATTTGTCATCTGACTCCTGAGGAGTTCTATTTCAGAACGAGCAGAATCTAACTCATTCTCCATCTGTGCAATAATAGGAAGATATCTGCACTTATTCATTTACTTAACTGATACGTTATCAGGGACTCATAAAATTTTTGTAGTATGCTATAAATTGACAAGTTTTAATTTGATTTGAAATGTGTTCTCCTTCTTACCAAATACACACACCACACATACAGTATCACTTTCCTTGTCACTCTGATTGTATCAGAAAATTCATCAATTTAAGTAAAGGCTTATTAATTCAAAGCTGCAACCAATTTCCATTTCCAGATCCAATTTTTTAAATATACTTCTATAAGATTGAGATAGTGATATCTATGACTACTGCTTTGTCCAGAGTTTGGTTGAGTTACAAGCACTTTACCTCACAGAATGTCATTGTACTGTCATTGCAATACATTATAATGTCACCGCACATTCCCTGTCTTGCATAACCTGTGGAAAGCTTCCTTTCTGAAGATTATCTTGAGTCTCAAATATGCTCTGTAAGCCAAATATTTCTTCAAAAGGAGGAAGAATAATCATTATTATTCAAAAAGTTTATTCTTTAACTCATAATAATATCTCATAATAAATTCTTTATGCATTAAATCACAGCACTTTGGGAGGCCAAGGCAGGAGGATTGTGATATGTTGGAAAAAGCTTAGTTGGTCAATTGGTGCTGAGCACTGGGATAAGAAAAGTACTTCTCTAGACCAAGATTCAGATATAAAAGTTTAGGCTTTATTTTACATTAGAAAGAGGAAAGGAAGGGGGGGGTGGGGAAGAGATGAGACAGAGAACAGAGAGCTGGGAGTGAGAAACAGGAAGATGGGGGGAGGGAAAAAGGAGAAGGGGAGAGAGAGAGGGAAAGGGAGAGAGAGAGGGAAAGAGAGAAAATACACGAGAGAGCAAGGGAGATAGCATGACATTCCCAAAGTCCCAAAGAAAGTAAAAGAGGAATGCAGAATGCCCTCCCTAGGGTCCAGTGGGTAGATGAATTTAAGGTAGGGGACTGCTGGCAAAACAAAGAAACCAGCCAGAGAGATTTTAGTTCTTACTGAAAAACTATGAGTTAATAATTTTTCTATTATTTCACTATAAACACAACCATCTTTACAGATGGCTTAACCAGGAGTTCAATAACAACTTGGGCAACACAGTGAGACCCAATCTGTACAAAAAATAGAAAAATTAGACTCGTGTGGTAGCATGTGCCTACAGTCCCAGCTACTTGGGAGGCTGAGCCAAGAGAATCATGTGAGCCCAGGAATTGGAGGGTTGCAGTGAGCTATGATAATGCCACTGTACTCTAGCCCAGGCAACAGAGAGAGGCTCTGTCTCAAAAAATAAATAAAAGTTAAATGTGAAAAGGTAAGCTTAACATTACAATAAAAAACAAAACAAAACAGTAAGTAGCTTTTGCATCCTTGCTTTGAAGATGACAAATGTGCATGAACTGCTACCCACGTATGATCAAAGACAAAGCTATAAAGAAGTTCGTCATTGGAGGCAAGGCGGGATGGCTCACACCTGTAATCCTAGCATTCTGGGAGGCTGAAGCTGGTGGACAGCTTGAATTCAAGACCAGCCTAAGCAGAAGTGAGACCTCATCTCTACTAAAAATAGAAAAACTGGGGCAAGAGGGTCACTTGAGCCCAAGTTGGAGGTTGCTGTGAGCTATGACGTTACAGCACTGTACCCAGGACGACAGCTTGAGACTATCTCAAAAAAAAAAAAAAAGTTCATCATTCAGAACATAGTGAGGGCCACAGCTCCGAGGGATATTTCTAAATTGAAATCAGGAACAGTTCTCGGGAAGCCCGCCAAGGACTGAGCACCTCTACCCCTATTTAGACCTATGGGTGCTACCCTACGACCTCCACCAATGCCCATGTAAGGAGTTGAGTTCTTGAGAAATGAAGAAAAACTATCCTTTGGGAAAAAATAAAATGGAAATTATACTTGAAAAAAACAAACAAAAATCCTATTAATGGGTAGCGTAGTCCCCATATAAGTTTTGAGACAAGTTTTGGGGCTTGCTGTGACCCCAGGAGGGCACTTCTTAGTTTCACTGCCCAAAGTTCTCTATTCAGCTTTTAAGTACTCTATTGTTTTGATTTTTGTTATCATTAAGTTAATAGTTTCCTCTTAATTATGGAGTATTGAAAGCTGTTAGGCCATATATGCCTAAGTAAAAGTGAAATTACTGGAAAGTGGAATATGTGGGTAGGTAGGTATGAGAAGAACTTTCTAAGCTAGATACAATGCAAAAATAAGTTTAACCACATACAAAATATTTTGACATTCAATATAAACATAAGCTAAATTTGAAAAGAAACAACTGGAAGAAAATAAACTCAATAAATAAAATAGTTACCATCTTACTAACATAAATATTAATAACTCATATAAACTGATGAGAAAAATAAACTACTATGATCAGAAAATTTATAAAAAAAGAAATATAGCTAAATAGTAAACTTACGAAAAAATTCACCCTAACAAACAAGATACTATTTCTAATTCAGGGTTTTCTTACCTTGACACTCACTGCCCTTCTGAGTTGGATAATTACTTGGTGTATGGGGACTACCCTACTCATTACAGGATGCTTATGTTTAGCAATATCCGTGGCTAATCAATAGATGCCACTAGCATTCCCACCCTGGTCATGACAATCAAATGTACGTAGAGATTACTAAATGTCCACTTGGGAGCAAAATCTCTTTCAGTTGAACTGGAAAGAGTCTATCAAAGACTGTTGTAGTCTATCAAACTGGCAAGTTTGTTAATTTGTGTGTATGGATATTACAATGGGGCAATGGTAATCTCATACACTTTGCTGTCAGGAATAGACGATGAAACACCACTCTTTTGGTAAGAGATTTTTTGAAATATAATTTACATCCCATACAACTTACCCATTTAAGAGGTACAATTCACAAAAAATACAAATACAAATAAAAATAATAAAAAGTACAATTCATAGTCTGACCCAAACAATCCTCAACCCAAGCTTTACTGAGGTATGGTTGACAAAAACTGTATATATTTAAGGTGTACAATATAATGTTTTGAGTTACATATACATTGTGAAATGATTACCACAATCAAGCTAGCATATACATGATCTCATCTGGTTACTATTATGTGTATGTGTATGGCAAGAATACATAAAATCTATGCTCAACCAATTTCAAGTGTATATTATTAACTGTAGTTAACTATGCTGTATATTAGTTAGATTCCTTAAACTTATTTATCTTATAACTGAACATTTGTTTATCTAACCAATATCTCCCCTCCCTTCCTCTCCCTCCCAGCCCCTAACCACTGCCCTTCTATTCTCTGTTGAACTCATAGTAGCAGGGATAGTTTTGAGACAAGCTTTGGGGCTTGCTGTGACCCCAGGAGGGCACTTCTTAGCGTCACTGCCCAAAGTTCTCTATTCAGCTTTTAAGTACTCTATTGTTTTGATTTTTGTTATCATAAAGTTAATAGTTTCTTCTTAATTATGGAGTATTGGAAGCTGTTAGGCCATATATGCCTAAATTACTACTTCTGGAAATCCATTTTTTTTTTTTTTTTTTTTGAGACAGAGTCTCACTCTGTTGACCCAGCCTAGAATGCCATGGCATCATAGCTCATGGCAACATCAAACTCTTGGGTTCAAGCAATCCTCTTGCCTCAGTCTCCTTAGTATCTGGGAATATAGGCACTTGCCCCAACACCAGGCTATTTTTAGAAACAAAGTCTCACTCTTCCTCAGGTTGGTCTCCAACTCATAAGGTCAAGCAATCCGCCTGCCTCGGCCTCCCAGAGTGCTGGGATTACTGGTGTGAACCACTACATCCAGCCCTGGAAATCCATCTTAAGGTTATATTGCAAAATGTGATAAAAAGATTCATGTAGTAAAGTATTTTCCATGTTGTTTTATAAATAAATGAAAAGTAAGGTCAGGGTGAATTATATGGTATGTGAATTATGTATCAATAAATAATAATATATCTTAAAAATATATATATATATATTTTTAAAAAAGCAAAGAAAGTAGGACTGAAAAATCACTTATTCTAGTACTTCAAATCATGTTTACAGGAGAATAAAAATGGTGGTATAGATCTTTTACCTTTAACTTTTCCTTTGTTATTTAAAATTATCTGGGTGGCTCAGGCCAGTAATCCCAGAACTCTGGGAGGCGAGGACAGGTGTATCTCTTGAGCTTAGGAGTTTAAGACCAACCTGAGCAAGAGTGAGACACCCTCCTCCTCACCTCTACTTCTACCCCCTGCCCCCTCACTCCTCATCTCTGTTAAACAACAGTCAGGCATTATGGTGGGCACCTGTAGTCCCTGCTACTCTGAAGGCTGAGGCAAGAAGACAGCTTGAGCCCAAGAGTTTGAGGTTGTTGTGAGCTATGACACCACAGCACTCTACCTAGGGTAACACAGTGAGACTCTGTCTCAAAAAAAAAAAAAAAAAAAAAATTATCTGGGTGATTTCAGGGATGACAGCTTGGCTCAATATTCACAACTCAATCAATTTAATCTATTGTGTCAATAGGCTAAAGAAGAAAACTCATATTATCTTATCAATAGGTGCTGAAAAATCATGACAAAAATTCAATACCAATTCATGATAAAAACTCTCAGAAATATGGTAATTGTACTCTTAATAGTGAAATACTAAATGTTTCCCCCCAATATTGGGAATAAGGCAGGATATCTAATTTTACCACTCTTATTTGACATAGTACTTAAGTACTAAATAGTGCAAAAAGGTAAGAAAAGGCATACAGTTCAGAAAGGAAAAAATAAAACTGTCCTACCTTAAATTAACCTGGTTGTCTACACAGAAAATTAGTAGGTGAATTTGGCAAGGTCTAAGAATACAAGATTAAACATTTAAAAATCAATATTGGCTCAGCACCCGTTGCACAGTGATTATGGTGCCAGCCACATACACTGAGGCTGACGGGTTCAAACCTGGCCTGGGGCCAGCTAAACAACAATGACAACTGTAACAAAAAATAGCCAGGCATTATGGCGGGCACCTGTAGTCCCAGCTACTTGGGAGGCTGAGGCAAGAGAATTGCTTAAACCCATGAGCTTGAGGTTGCTGTGAGCTGTGACGCCACCGCACTCTATAGAGGGTGATATAGTGAAACTCTGTCTCAAAAACAAAAAAGAAAAAAGTATTTCTACATACAGATAATAAATACAATGATAGCAAAATTAAAACTAGAATATCAATTACAATAGCTCAAAAGAACAAATACTTCTTTCTGTTTTGTAGTTGAAAATCTAACAAAACATGTACAAAACCTTACATTCTAAAAACTATACAAAACTAGTAAAAGAAAGCAAAGAATATCTAAATAAGACAACCATGTTCATGGATTGGAAGCCTCAGCATAGTAAAGATGCAAATTCTTCTCAAATTTATATACTATACAGGTTTAATGCAATTCCTATCAAAATTCAAATTATATTTTTTATAGAGATAGAAATATTATTTTAAAATTTATATAGAAAGCAAAAGACTTATATTAGCTAAAACAATTTGAAAAAGAAGACTAAAATGGATGTACCTGAACTAAAGACTTATTATATGACGACACTATTCAAGATTATGTGGTATTGGTGGAAAAGGCAGACACACAGATCAGTGTAAAAGAATAGAAAACCAAGAAATAAAATTTAAAAAAAATGCCAAGTTGATTTTATCACAAAGGTAAAAATCAATTCAATGGGAAACATCTTTTTCAACAAATTGTACTGGAGAAATTGGATACCCATTCTGGAAAAAAAAAAAAAAAAGTACTACTATGTAAACCTCACACCTTATGCAAAAATTAACTCAAAACAATCATGAAATTAAATGAATAAATCAAAGTATAAAGCATTTGTAATAAGACCTAGGAAAAATCCTTGGGATCTATAGTCATGTCAAATAATTCTAAGACTTAAGGCAAACCATGAAAGGAAAATTGATAAATTAGACTTTACCAAAATTTAGAACTCTGAGAAAAATCCTACTAAGAGGATAAAACAGTAAGCTACAGACATAGTGAGAGAACATATTTGCACTCATCTGATAATGGACTAGTACCTAGAATATATAAAGATCTCCATATTGAACATTTTAAAAAGCAATCAATCCAGTGAGAACATAGGCAAAAGACATGAAAAAACTTTTCACTAAAAAAGATGTACAAATAGCAAATAACCACATAAGTAAATTTCAGCCTCAATAGCCATTCACTAAATGCAAATTTAAAACCATGTAGCACTACATTTCAGAATGGCTAAATTAAAAAATAGTGACCCCACCAAATTCTGGCAAAGATGTGGAAAAACTAGGTCACTCATATGGTTGGTAGGAATACAAAATGGTACAAACACTTGAAACAACAGTTTGAATAATGAACAGTAAAAAATGAATCAAAGGTATGAACCCCAAATTGTACTCCCAGGTATCTACAGAGAATGAAGACTTATGCTCACAGAAAAACTTGTACACAAGTGTTTCTAGTCGTTTTATTTGTAAAACACCCAAACTGAAATAACTTAGATGTTCTAGAATGGTTAAAAAAACGGTATTACACCAATAGCATGAATACTACTCAGCAACAGAAAGAAAAGAACTATTGATACATGCAACAACCTGGATGAATCTCCAGAGAACTCAGCTGAGTGGACAAAAAAGGGAATTTCAAAAGGCTACATACTGTATTATTCTATTTTATATAACATTCATGAAATAATAAAATCATGGAAATGAAAAACAGATCAATGGTTGCCAAGGGTTAAGGAGGAGCTGGGGATAGGAGGGAAGTAGACAGAGGTACAGAAAGGTAACATAAAGGATCTTGTGATGGAAATGTTCTGCACCTTGCCCCAATCAATGTCAACAGACAATATATTACAGTTCTGCAGCACATATAGTTTTGTAAAATGTTACCATGGGGCAAAATCAGGTAAAGGGTACCCAAGTTTTCTATGCATTATTTCCTACAATTGCACGCAAATCTACCACTATCGCAAAATAAAAAGCTTAATTTATATTTTTTAAAAAAGTATTTGAGTGCCCCCTAGCTGCCTCATTCAATAATACAAAAATAAACAGAATGATCCAAGAGTGAGGAGGAAATAAGTGAGGAAAATATAAATATATAGACATAAATAATTAAATTCTGAGGCAAGAAGATTTTAAAGTATCATGGAAATAGGAAACAGGCTAAGAAAGGTATTTTAAAAATTAATATAAATCATCACCAAGATTTATATATAATTTTGCTAAGGGCAATTATTTCAAAACGTTAATAAGATTACTAGAATATATCCTACTTGGTCATGGTATATTATTTTTATAAACTTTGGAATAATATCTTCTGGTATTTTAGCTTTATAGTGTGTAGTTGTTACTTTGGCAACATGTAGGACTTTCCTAATTTGAAAACAGAAAGTTTAACAAATTATAAGGATGTATTGTTTGAATTTTTACAATGAGCATCTATTCACGAGTTACTTTCATCATTAAAAAAGTCTTGCTAAAATAAAAAATAACTTAAAGAAGAGTCTGAGAATTCTGGCATATACCACTTCCTTAAAACATCAACAGTAGATTCTTACAGAAATAAACTAGATACATAATTCTTAAATGCATAATCAAACAGTACACTAACAAACTAGGAGGTTAATTAAGGTTTGGAAATAACAGAAATCCATGAGCAGTGTGGTCAACTACATTATTTTTAATGTACTTAGGGAAAAAAACCTATCCTACTTAAAAGAATCCAGCCCCAAAGCTAGTTGAGATACACACATAACCAATATTTGCTGATATTTCAATTATGCTATGCAACTTCTGGACATACTCCTTTAGGATCTGGGCTCCATCTTTCTCCCCAGACTTATCCTAGCTACTTTCTCCTGTGCCTGCTATACTTACCATTACAAATTACTTTACAAAATACTTAAGAATACGCATCTTCCTCCTTGCCTATGCTGCTTTTCCCTCTGACTGGGATGCCTCATCTCTTCCTTAAATAGTAGTACTTTGTGAACTCTCCCAGATACCTTTTGGTCAAATAGGAATTTCCTCTATAAAACCTGTAGTATTTCTTATTACTAGTAATACAACATTCATCCCAGATTACTTATATGTCAATATGGGAAAGTTCTTGAGGGCAAGAATATTATATTCTCACTGGCAAGTACAGTATCAGACTGTAAAAATCAGATACAATCTAAAAGAACACAGCCCATTAGTAAATAAATGTAGCTTAAAAGAATATTGTTAGGGTTAAAATTCAGCTGAACAAATCTCAACCTCATGGTTCTTTGCTGACTGCTATTTCAATGTGTTTTATAATTCCTCTGGACAAAACTAAATGTAAATTACATAGTCAAAGGAAGAGTTTCTGTTACATTCTTGAATTTTTTGGAACCCAAATGCCATAAATTAATTTCTTGTATTTTAAAAATAAAATTTAAAGTTGAAAGATATGGCTTGATATAATATTATATCAAAAATAACTTATTTTTCTAAAATTGTACTAACTTTACAGTAACAGCTATTTTTAAAGAAACGACAAAAAATGTATTACATACCATTTCTATTTCTTGATCTTTAGCAACCAGCTGTCGATTAAGAAGTTCTTTGCTTGAGTCAAGTTTAATACAGAGTTCCCTTGTAGAAGACAAATCTGCAAGGGCAGACACTTTCTCAAACTGAACCTTCTGAAGCTCCTCTTCCATCTTTACAACAGACTTATGTAAGGTAGAAATCTGGGACTTATAAGACCTTTCTGCATTTAAATGCTGCAAGGACAAAATTATTTCTATAGATATGTATGTGTGTGTGTATATATATATATATATATATTTTTTTTTTTTTAACTACAACATGAAAAATAAAGTGAAGCAAATCTTCTATGGTAGACTATAAGATGTTTTAGATGATATAGATGGTAATATATACAGAATGGGTATGTACAGAATACCCTAGGAGAGACAAATTCAGTTCTCAAATTTTTTACATAAAATCCAGGAATAGCATGGTCAACTGGTCATTATTTTTTTTAATGTATTTAGGGGGAAAAAAACCTAACCTACTTGAAATTCTCCAGCCCCCAAACTAGTTGAGATATATACATGTTTGATCTATATTCTATCTATATTTTCCACAGTTTTTGAGCTTGCAATCAAACATGTAAGGACACAACCCCCCCACCACCAACTGAGAGTCAAAGCAGCATAGCAGGGCAAGACATCTAGAACTTCAAATTATTTTAGAAGGTATGGGAACAAAATATTTTAGAAGGTATGGGAAAGTATGCTTAAAAGTATTAAAGACATTAAAGAAGGACTTTGAAAAAAAAGAATAAGACACAGAAAAAATAACAGATTTGAAAATGAATCAAATAAAAATATCAGGAAAGAAAAGTAAAGTGGTAGCTGAAACAAAAAATTAATAAAAACATCAAAAAACAGACTGGTCCAACTGAAGAGGGAAGAATGAACTAGAAGACAGGTCACAGAACACAGAGATAAATATTTAGAAACTATGTTGAAAAGATTAATAAACATGGGACTAAAAGGAGAAGATCCAAAAAGCCTAAGACTTAAGGAAAGAGCATTTGGAATTTGGAAGCGTAATATTTAAAAAATGAGACTTTTCCAAAACTAATAAAAAGCATGAATACTATGATTGAAAAGAAATCACAAAACCACAGCCAGAAAAAAAAATCTATAACTAGACATAACAGGGAAACTAAAAACAATGAGAAAGACCTTAATATACAATGTAATACTACTCAGCATAAAAAAAAAAGAGGAATGAAGGTCAGGGATGTGTTGGCTCACACCTGTAATCCTAGCACTTTGGGCGGCTAAGGAGGTAAATCATTTGAGCTCAGGAGTTCGAGACCAGCCTGAGCAAGAGCAAGACCCTCTCTCGAAAGACAACTGGGTGTTGTGGCAGGTGCCTGTAGATCCAGCTATTCAAAAGGCTGAGGCAAGAGGATTGCTTGAGTCCCAGAGTTTGAGTTTGCTGTGAGCTATGATGTCACAGCACTCTACTGAGGGCAACAAAGTGAAACTCTGTCTCAAAAAAAGGAATGAAATCATGTCTTTTGCAGTAACATAGATGGAACTAGAGGCCATTATCTTAAGTGAAACTCAGACATGATTGCATATGTAGAATATCCTTTTAAAATCTAAAAAACCCAAAAAACTTACTAGAACTAAAAAATCCCTACCAGAATCAAAAAATCCAATTTAAGCAATGTTTCCGAATAAAAGGTCACATAATTCTATTCTGTGTATAGGCTACCAAAAATCAAAATGTAAAACTTAAGAATAAAATATAAATTTACAATGGCATCTATAAAACCCATGATATACTACGTGATAAATTTAACAAAATACCTATAATACTTTTACACGGAAAAGTATAAAACATTGTTGAGAAAAATATAAGAGCAACCTAAATAAATAAATGAATGCACACACACATTTCTGGATTGGAGGATTTAACATTGTTAAAATCTTAAATGTCCCTAGCTTGAACTATGCATTCAAAACAATAATCAACCTCCAAGTTTCTTTCTATAGAAAATGGTAAGTTCATTCTAAATTTATATACAAGTGCAGTGTCTCCCTTTCTTGCCCTTCCACCTTTTGCCATGGGATGAAGCTGCAAGAAGGCACTCACAAGACAAGGAAGGTTACTAGATCTTTACTTCCCAGTCTGCAGAACCACGAGCCAAATACATTTTCATTTAATATTAAAAAAATGCAGAGAATCTATAATAGCCAAACATTTTGAGAAAGAACACATGTGGAGGATTCACACTAATTCACTTTAACACTTGATATAAAAATATATTAATCAAGACACTGTCATACTGGCTAAGGATAGACATATATATTCATGGAACAGCAGAGAGTGCAGAAACAGACCCACATATATTATTATTCAATTTTTCCCAAAGGTTCTTACATAATTTGTTGGTGAAATTATAGGGTTTCAACAAATAGTGCTGAACAACATCACATCCATGTGGGAAAAAATGAGCCTTGACTTTTATACACAAATATTAATTCAAAATGTATCATAGAGCTAAAGACAAAATCTAAAAATATAAAATTCCTAAAAGAAATTAGGACATAGAAGTACAAAGCATAAAAGAAAACTGGTAAATTGCAAAGGAATGTAAGTCATTTCTGTTAAAAAAAAAAACACAAAAAAAAAACACTTGGAATGTTTATCACAGCACAATTCACAACTGCAAAGAGATAGGATTAACCTAAGTCCCTAAAATAATGAGTAAAGAAAATGTGATGGAAAATATGTATACCATCAAATACTACTCAATTCTTTTCATAAAAAAGAATGAAATAAAGCTTTTGAAACAACTTGGATGGAACTGGAGACTATCATCCTAAGTGAAGTATCTCAGGAATAAGGAAAAAATACATGTTCTCATTTCTAAGTGAAAGCTAAACAATGGGTACACAGCCGTAAAGAAGAATAAAGGACATTGAAAATGATGAAAAGGGGGTGGGGGGCTGGGCATAATGGCTCAAGCCCAGAACTCTAGAAAGCTGAGTTGGGAGGATCACTTGAGCCCAGAAGTTTGAGACCTGTATGAAAAACATAGCAACATCTTGTCTCTACCAAAAAAAAAAAAAAAAAAAAGAAAAAAAAAAATTAGCTAACAGCGATGGTGCATACCTGGAGTCCCAGCTACTCAGGAAGCTGAGCCAGGAGGATCCCTGGAGCCCGGGAATTGTAGGTTAATAGTGAGCTATGATCACACCACTGTATTCCAGTCTGGGTAACAGACTGAGACCCTGCCTCATTAAAAATAAATAAATAAAATAAAAATAAAAAAGGGCTCTGTGCCTGTAGCTCAGCGGCTAGAGCACCAGCCACATACACCAGAGGTGGCAAGTTCGAACCCAGCCTGGGCCTGCCAAACAACAATGACAACTACAACCAAAAAAGAGCTGGGTGTTGTGGTGGGCACCTGTAGTCCCAGCTACTTGGGACACTGAGGCAAGAGAATCGCTTAAGCCCAAGAGTTGGAAGTAGCTGTGAGCTGTGACACCACAGAACTCTACCAAGGGCAACATGGTGAGACTCTGTCTCAAAAAAAAAAAAAAAGAAAAGAAAAGGGGAAAAGACAGAAGAAAAAGAAAGGAAAAAGAAGGAGAGGATGAGAGAGGAGTGAGTGATCAGGAATTACTTACTGAGAACAATGTACATGATTCTGGTGACAAGTCCACTAAAAGCCCTAATTTCACCATTTTACAATTCATCTACATAACAAAAATCAACTATCTTCTAAATCTATTGAAATTTTAAAAAATATGGTAAATTGGACTTTATGAAAAATGTAAAGCTGCTCTTAAAAAGATTCTATTAAGAAAATAAAAAAACAAGCCAATGACAGGGAGAAAATATTCAAATTTCATGTACCTAAAAATAGTGTTCAAAAAATTCCTACAACTTAATGACAAGATAAACATCCCAATAAAAATACAGACAATGGAGATTTGAACAGATACTTCACAAAAGAAGATGGATCAATAACCAATAAGCATGTGAAAAGTTGCTCAGCATCAGTCATGAAGGAAAGGCAAAGTAAAAGAAAAATGGGATAACCCTACTCATCTATTAATAATATCAAGTTTGGAGAAGACGTAGAGCAACTGAACTATCAGGGAATGCAAGTGGGAGTGTAAAATGAGACAACCACTTTGGAAAACAATTTATCAGTTTCTTTAACAAGTTATGCATACTTCACATATGATCTAGCAATTCCACAGAGTTATTTATCAAGAAACATAGAAACTCACGTGTCCATGAAGACCTGCGCACAGGGTCCACCTGAATTCTATTCCTAATGGCCCCAAACTGAAACCATCTGTTATGCAATGCAGTGCATCCCTTCAATTCATATGCTGAACCCTAGCCCCCAACCCTAACCTCCAATGTATTTGGAGACAAGACCATTAAAGAGATAATTACAGTTAAATGGGGTTATAAGGATGGGACCCTAATCCAGTACAATTAGGAAGAGACACCGAGGAAGCACATTCAGAGGAAGGCCATGTGAACAAGAAAGCAGCCATTTGCAGACCAAGGAGAAAAGCCCTAGAAGAAATCAACCTGCCAGCTCTAAGATCCTGCACTTCATACATCTAGAACTATACAAATATATATATTCCTATTGTTTAAGTTGCTCAGCCCTAGTAGATTAACATATAATCTAAATGTGCATCAACAGGTAAATAAGCAAATTGTGAAATAGCTATACTATTCAACGAAAAAAGAAACAAACTAACACGCAACAACCTTATACTGAAAAAACCTTATACTGAATGAATGTCAAGATATAATAAGTACATTCTGTGTGATCCCATTCATATAAAATTCTAGAGAAGGCAAATCTAACCTTAGTGACAAAAAGCAAATCAGTGGTTACACAGAGATTTGGAAAGATGACTGCAAAGGACTTAGGGAATGTTAGGAAGATGATGGAAATGTTCTGTTTCTTGAATGTAGTGGTGACTATACAAGTACACATGTTTGTCAAGATTCACTGAATCGTACACTTAACTTTTATTTAATGTCAATTATACACAATATAGTTGATTTAATTAAAAAAAAAAGCCATGCTAACATAAAAGCACTCTTGGAAGCAAAAGTGTTATTTAAGTAAGTCATCAGATACTGATAAAAGGAATATTTCTATCAGAAATATATAAAAATACTGAACTAGTATGAAACTAATAGTAGTCCTAAAAATAAAAACTGAGAAAACCAGAGGAAAATAGACAAAATTATATAGGAAGACCTTAACATATCTCTTTCAGTAATTGAAAGATCAAGAATACAAATTTAGTAAGGATTTATAGGAAATGACTGACACTATTAACAAGCCTAATCTAAACTTGATACTAAATGTTTAGAATGTTTAACATACGATACAATATTAGAGCAAACTGGGCGAGTTGAAAATGGCTTACATACTACATATATATATGCACCCAACAATAAGTGAACACTGATGATTTTCAAGAATATTATCAAATATTGATTGTGTACCCGGCCACTAAACAATTCTTGATAGATACCAAAGAATTTATATAAGCCATTTTATCTGGTCACAATATTAGCTATATTAGATAGCAAAATATTAGACACGAAACACAATAAATATTAGATACAATGAAAAATAGAATAATAACCTCCAATTCTTGTACATTGGAATTTTTTTAAAACTTCAGTGATAAAAAATAAAACATAATGGAATAAGATATTTAAAAGTGAACGAAAATGAAAGTATTACCTCAAAACTTATGGGTTATAGCCAAAGAAATATTTAGAGAAAAATTTATGTATATAAAATAAGAAATATATAAAGTCAATGTGATTGATTTATCCTAAAATTTATTTGACAGAGTTTCATTAGATCTAAGTACAATCAAAATAATTTGGGGGAGCATTAATACTCCCAGATGTCAAGATAACATTAAAAAAGGTATTATTGGCAAGGAGATAAATAGACTAATGGAGCAGAATGTATGGGAATTTATTTTTATGACAAAGTAGACTGATATTTCAATGAAGAAAAGATTATAGATGTCTACTCACAAAAATAAAAACTGTATCTTTATTTCAAATTATAAACAAAATTAATCTCAAGTAGATTAAATCCTAAATGTAAAGGACAAAATTTCACAGACTTTCAGAATAACTTTTAAATGAAAATGTAGGAAAATCTCTTTCTGGCCTTTAGTAGTAAAGAATTTCCTACTAGAAGAAGACATAAAAACATAAGCCGTATAGGAAAAGACTGACAATAATTCTGAGTGTATCAGAGCTTAACATTTCTGTTTATATTGTAAGTAAAGTGAAAAGACAAACCACAGACAAGGGTGAGAAAACTATAATTTCTTTAAAAGGATTATTATAAAAAATATATAGATAATTACTTTAAATCAATATGAAAAAGATAACTATCCAGAAGAAAATGGACAGTTTACAAAAAAATTCATTCAAGAGAAATTCAAGAAAAAAGTCATAGAAGAGAAATTCTGAATGGCTAAGAAACATGAAAAGATCTCAATTTCATTTATGATGAAGGAAATACAAAACAAAAAGCATGAAAAAAAATTTAGAAGTCTGATAATAACAAGTATTGATTAGTATTTGAGAAAATAACTCATGAAAAGTGAATGACAATAAAAGTATTACCTCAGAACTGTGGGCTGCAGCCAAAGAAATAGAGAAAAATTTCCAGTCTTAAATGCACATAAAAGAAGACAGACATAAGATCTTGAAATGTTATCAATTTGTTCTAAAATTTATTTAAGAGAGGTTCATAAGGGCCAAGTATAGTCAAAATAAATTTGGGGAACATTAATCCTAGATATCACAATAACATAAAACTATAGGAGCTATCAGAGTGCATTTAGAGAGCAATTTGACAATACTTAGAGGAGTCGAACTTGCACACATCTTAGATCTAGTTGTTTACCTGCAGTAATAAACCTAGAGAACACATGGCCAAGAAGAAATGACCAAAATTAAATTTCATTCAATATAGGAATGTATTTAAAAAGAAAATATACAATGAATACTTGCAACTGTTTGAATGTAGTAGTATACTATATATATTAAAATAGATAAATTTCACTTAAAAAAAAAAAGAAATGAAATCAGAAAGGAAGAGCAAAGAGAGGGAAGGAGGGAGGGCAGTGGGGCTTTGGTGTGTGCCACACGTTCTGGGCGCAAGACACGATTGTAAGAGGGAC
>CAUYPK010021354.1:0-22289 GCA_963574355.1 Loris lydekkerianus | reverse complement strand
ACACTTTTGCTCAAGCTCTCCCCAATGCAGCTCAACTGAGCACCAAGTCCAAGAACACCAAAAAAGTTCACAGGTAAGGCCTTTCCGGTTTGCAGTCTCACTGCTGCTTGTACTCACGGTTGCCGGCGTGATTAGGTTGATTGAACACACGCAGCCATTTGCCACTTTTCCACTGTTTTTGTTTTCCTCCTGGGGTTTAGAAGTCCCTTGCTGGCTCGCTGTATCCTCAAAGGGATGATCATAGGCAGATCCCACCGGCCAGAGATGTCTAGAGTCTTGTCTCCCCAGATTCGCCAAGCCCAGTTACAGGGAAGCTGTTACTCAGCCGCCATCTTTAATCCACTCCCCCAATTTTCATCTTTAAATATACATTTTTCTAATCATAATTAGAGAGACATATTAGAATTTAGGTGGGTTTGTGAAAGGCATGAAGAACCTCACAGAGGTCTGTTTTGGTATCTCTGCAGTCAGTAATGCATGGTTGAATTTTCATGCTTCATAAAGGGGGTTACCTCCTATCTTCCTATTTCTCACGAGCCCAGATCTGCAGGAGGAACTGAGCGTTATCTCTTGCATAGAGTTAAGAGCCAAACATGCGACAGTGTACCACTTACAAGTTTTATTTAAAAAGGAGACTTGAATTTTTATACAGTAAAGTTTCTGCCAAGAAAGAGATTCCAAATTAATTTTTGTTTATGCCAAGCCCATATGTTGTTTTCCACAGTCTCAGAGAGACGTGCAAATTGACAGATTCCTACATCTGTATCTTGCAGGATACATATGCAGCACAGCTACCATTCATTTATTTCCTGCCAGCTTTTTAGCAATCATGTTTTAAAAGAAAACGTGTAGAAAGGTAGCAGAAAACAAATGGATAATGGAGTTTGTGTCATCTGATTCGCTGACAGTACAAACCCTTGAAATAAGGCAAAATACTTGATAATGTGGTAGAGGAAGGGTCGGACTGGGAGCAAGATAGGAAGGGGCCACGGAAGGACTTGCTTCTATTCTGACTGTAGAAAGCATGGCTGTAATACTCTCCTAGATACAGCAGCTGCTCAGTAAATGCTGACTACTTTTAATGAGTGCATAGTGCCCGTTGGAAGAAGAAATTAAATGTTCGAGTTAGGGATTGTGTTTTTTTTTGAGACAGAGTCTCACTATGTCACCCTCAATAGAGCACTGTGGCGTCACAGCTCACAGCAACCTCAGACTCTTGGGCTTAAGCTATTCTCTTTCTGCAGCCTCCCAAGTAGCTGGGACTACAGTTGCCTACCACAACACCCGGCTATTTTTTGTTGCCATTTGGCCATGGTTGGGTTTTAATTCACCACCCTCGGTATATGGGGCCCGCGCTCTACTCACGGAGCCACACTTGCCACATGAAATTGTGTTTTTAGTAGTGTTGACGAGCGTTTTAATTAGACACTGATGATTAGTCAATTTTTATTCCTTCCAATTTTCCTCTGTATTCCTTCTCTTTCGAAGAAAAGCAAACACAAACTACTCTTCTCATTTTTCTTAAAATGAATTTGAAATTATATCATCTCTGTGTATTGCTATGAATGTGTATGTCTCTATATATTCCACTTCTATACAACAGTTGTTTTCTTTTTTTTTTTTTTTTGCAGTTTTTGGCTGCCACCTCTGGCATATAAGGCTGGTGCCCTATTTCTTTGAGCCACAGGCGCTGCCCTATACAACAGTTTTTTATTTGGTACCATTGAAGATGTCTAATACTGCCATAATTAGTGTGATTGAGGTTATAATCTATTTCACTCCTTGACAGGTAACAGTGGATTTGTTGATATGCTAGTTTAAAAGTTTGAACCAAACTTCTGTCTAAATTTAGAGAACAAATATCTGATTTCAGCATAATTTGAAATTATGTTGTTTCTGTATTGCTTGTTATTCTCTTAATAGAATTAAAATTTTTAAATTTTACAAATAATTATGTTTTGATTTATGTAAATTCAGTAGCTTTAGATTACAACAAATAATCTTTAAGAGACTTCAGGTTTGATTCAGATCCCATTTTTGTGGTAAACATATTACATCATTCCAGACTTGCCTATTTTCTCCTGTCAGTGAATTTCAGCAACTTCTGTTCAATAATGTAATGCATTGTACCTTCTTCCAGGAGTGGTAAAATTGGCAAAGATGAATATAGTTGCTGCACTACTGGGAGATGTTTTTGTTACTTGACTGAGGACTGATTAAAGGCGAAAGTATCATTTGGGGTGGGGTTGCAGGAACCACAGTGGTGTAAAGATTATTCAAAGACTGATGAATTTGATCACATTGGCTGAGAGCCTTGTGCAGTGGGCTTCTTAGTTTTTCTGGTTCTGTTTTTCTCTCATACTAGATTGATAGTTCAGCTGGGTTTAGATTTCTAGTTGGGAAACCTCTTTCATCTCAGCACATTGAAGGCATTGCTTTACTATCGTCTATCTTCTAGAATTGAGAAATCTTCTAGAATCTGGATTTTGATGTTTTGTGTAATTTCAGGATCTTTTCCTTGGGGATCTGAAATTTCCCAGTGAAATTCTTAACAGCTTCATTTTTATGCATTGGATGGGCTTTTTGTATCTCCTTTCTGTCTTCAGTTCTGGGAGGTCATCTTGAATCATCTCTTCCTCTTTTTTCTCTGTGCTTTCTTTTGGAAATCATTATTATTTGGATGTTGGACCTCCTCCACTAATTTTCCTATCCTCCTTGCCACCTTCATTTTCTATCTATCTTTTAGTCTTTTCATTTTGTTTTTGATAGATTTTCTCAACTTTATTTTCTAACTCTTCTATTGCATTAAAAATGTCTTTGATAGAGGTAAATATACACATATTCATGTATACATATATATTCGTGTGTGTGCATGTGTGTAGCTACACATACAAGAGCAAGAGCACAGTTGAAGTTGAATGGAGTCTCTGTGCCTGTGCAGGTGGGACTTGTCAACTGTGTGCTTCACTGTTTAACTGCACTAGTCATTTTGTTTCTAACCTCTGATGTCAGTAACCTTGAAAGTCTTTCCTCTTCTCTTTATCAGATCCCCAAATAAGACCCTTCTAATGGAAGGTTGTAGCCCTGGCTGAGAGTGACTGGGAGCCCATGGAACAGGCAGTTTGGGGAGTTCTTAATATCTAACATTTAAATTGTTGTGTAATATTCCTTTTATCTTTCCTTTTTTTTTTTTTTTCCAATTTATTGGGGATTCATTGAGGGTACAAGAAACCAGGTTACACTGATTGCATTTAGGTAAAGTCCCTTTTACAATCGTGTCTTGCCCCCAAATGGTGTGGCACACACCAAGACCCCCCCTTCCTTCTCTCTGCTCTTCCTTCCCCCACCGGTACTGTGAGGAATAATATGTTCCACTTCCATCCAGGTTAATACAAAGGATGTAAAGTCTCCCATTTTTTTAATGGCTGAATAGTATTTCATGATATACATATACCACAGCTTGTTAATTCATTCCTGGGTTGTGGGCATTTAGGCTGTTTCCACATTTTGGCAATTGTAAATTGAGCTGCAATAAACAGTCTAGTGCAAGTGTCCTTATGATAAAAAAGTTTTTTTCCTTCTAGGTAGATGCCCAGTAATGGGATTGCAGGATCAAATGGGAGGTCTAGCTTGAGTTCTCCATACTTCCTCTCAAAAAGGTTGTATTAATTTGCAGTCCCACCAGCAGTGTAAAAGTGTTCCCTTCTCTCCATGTCCATGCCAGCATCTGTAGTTTGGAGATTTTGTGATGTGGGCCATTCTCACTGGGGTTAGATGGTATCTAAGGGTAGTTTTGATTTGCATTTCTCTAATAATTAGGTATGATGAGCAAATTTTTTTTTGTTTTTTTTGCAGCTTTTGGCTGGGGCTGGGTTTGAACCCTCCACCTCCAGCACATGGGGCTGGTGCCCCACTCCCTTGAACCACAGGCACTACCCTAATGAGCATTTTTTCATATGTTTGTTAGCTATTTATCTGTCTTCTTTACAGAAGTTTCTATTCATAGCTCTTGCCCATTGATATATGGGATTGTTGGCTTTTTTCATGTGGATTAATAATACTTTTTTTTTTCAATAATATCTCTCTGCCTTTGATTATTCTTGGGCCTTCTATTCTAGACATTCTGTGTTTGACTCTCTCCAGAAAATGTCCCATCTTCTTCCAAGGTGGGGAGGGCACTCATGTGCTATGTTGAGTTGAAGAAATTGGAAATGGAGGTATTCAAGGTGGAGGTAGGAGAGAAAGGGAAACTTAGTGATTTTCAACCGGATTTGCAATTCAGTTTTTTTCAGCTTCATCTTTACCCTGGCGTCCAGAGGTGTCTGGTGCTGCCAAGTTTTGAGCCATTTGAGGCTTGCTTGTTCCAGTGGGTTGATTTTCGACTACCTCCCACTGCTGTTAATGATTGTGCTAAGTCAGTTCTCACTTGTCCATATACTTTATATCTTACAGAATTTTGCAGCTCTTGTCTTTTCTCCCATTTTGTTTATCATCGCTTTTTCAGAAATCTCTTTACTGTAATTTGGAAGTACTGGGAATAAATAGAGCTAAAAGCATGCGTTCAATCAACCACTTTTAATTGGGAATTTGGGAAATTAAAACTTCACATAAGTGATTAAATAATTAATATCACAATTTAAAAATTAATACTTAAGAGCTTGTTAATGTGTAGTGGTACTTGTAGCTTATCTTAAGAGCCATTCATTTTGATGACATCTCCAAAATCAATCAGAAGACTGACGTATATGATTCTTTAAGACTTCATTTACTTCTTGTTTCTAGTGTAAAGCTACTGTCTTTGCAATCTAAATGATGTATTAATATTTCATAAGTATAAAAAAATCTATCCTTTTTTGTAGTATATATTTGTAAAGTGAATCATACTAAAAATCCATAATTTTGCAGATATTTAAGTGCATATATATGTGCCAGTGCTACATATATGAGGTGATTATATTCTTAAGATAAAGTCAGTGCTTCAGAGTTACCGTTAGATGGAAAAAATAACTTTTACTATGAAAGGGCATGTCTTAGAAGCATACTGAAGTGCATAGGGAGTTACTAAAGAGTTTTTTCAATTTTTTTCTAAATTTCAGAATATTGCAGGGGTACACACAATTAGGTTACATAATTTGCCTTTTATATATTTCAGGTTAAATTTGTTAAGTGCCCTTCATCCAGAGTGTGTGCATTGTACTAGTTAGGTGTGAATTAACGCATGCTCTCTGTCCCCCCCCCGCTTGATTGCCACTGAGTTTCACTTCCAGATGTGCGTAAGGTGTTGGTCAGCCAGTTCCAACATAGTATTGAGTATGATGCTTGTTTTTCTATTCCTGTGATATTTCACTTAGAAGAATGGTCTTCAGTTCCATTCAGGTTTCTAGATTATTTAGAGTTTTCTAGATTTATTTTTATTTTTACTTTTTTTGAGAGAGTTTCATTTTGTTGCCCTCAGTAGAGTGCCATGGCGTCACAGCTCACAGCAACCTCAAACTCTTGGGCTTAAGCAGTTCTCTTGCTCGGCCTCCCAAGTAGCGGGGACTGCAGGCACCTGCCAGAACGGCCGGCTATTTTTTGGTTGTAGTTGTCAATGTTGTGTGGCAGGCCCCGGCTGGATCTGAAGCCGCCAGCTCTGATGTATGTGGCTGGTGCCCTAGCTGCTGAGCTAGAGGTGCCTAGCCTCCACTTTTTAAATGGCTGAGTTGGAGGTTGCTGTGAGCTATGATGCCATCACACCATACTGAGGGTGACAAAGTCAGACTCTGTCTCTAAAAATAAATTAATTAATAAAAGGCTGAGTAGTACTCCATGGCATATATACATATACCACATTTTATTAACCCACTCATTTTTTTTTTTTTTTTTTTTTTTTTTGGAGTTTTTGGCCAAGTCTGGGTTTGAACCCACCACCTCCGGCATATGCGGCCGGTGCCCTACCCCTTTGAGCCACAGGTGCCTCCCAATCCACTCATATGTTGATGGGCACTTAGGTTGTTTTCATCTCTTTTCAGTTGTGAATATGCTGCTATAAATATTTGAGTGCAAGTGTCTTTTTTATAAAATGTATTTTTTTTCCTAAAGAGTTTTATTGGAAAAATTATAAATTCATAGGAAACATAACTAAATGACAAATTGTATATTAGACTTAAGTGCTATAGAAGGTCATAGTAGAGAAAAATCAGCGTGGACTAGATTGCAAGTGGTAGTTTCATCTCATCTTGGATAGCCTCTTGTTAAAAATACATGTTTCAGGGCGGTGCCTGTGGCTTGGTGGGCAGGGCGCCGGCCCCATATACTGAGGGTGGCGGGTTCAAACCCCATCCTGGCCAAACTGCAACAAAAAATAGCCGGGCGTTGTGGTGGGCACCTGTGGTTCCAGCTACTCGAGAGGCTGAGGCAAGAGAATCACCTAAGCCCAAGAGCTGTGACACCACGGCACTCTATGGAGGGCGACTCTATGGAGGGCGACAAAGTGAGACTCTGTCTCTAAAAAAAAATATACATGTTTCAAATTGGGTTCCTCATGTTCTTATCCACTCTGATGAGAGAGTCATAGGTTTGCAAGTACACTTAAAGGTGTACAGTTCACTGTCTCTTTCCTGGGTGATTTCATCTCACCCTGACTGAGTTTCTTTATCCCACACCATCAAGTCTTGTGGATTATTCCTTTGGGATGTGTCCTCAGTTTGTGCATTCAGTTCTAGCAGCTCAATACATTTGATTAAACACCTACCATCTGCCAGTTATTGTGCAGAGGGTTGGGGCTGAATGAGAGCCCCGAGGGAGCCTGTACCCCTGAATGGGTGCAGTAAGCATGGACTAGAACAGTCCAGGAGTGTTAGGGAAGTGTTCATGTAGGATCCTATGGCAGGTAGAGATTTGGGGAGAAGACCTGAAACAGCAGGGGTATCTGGGAAGAGTTTAGTGTTGCTCAAGGGCACGTGGCAGTGCTGAGGCCATTTTCGCTGCAGGTGAAGCAGCACTAGTAAGCAAAGGTAATGGCTTGAAAGATATTTTATTCATTCAACAAATATTTGAATCCCAATGATGTGCCAGGCAGCTGATTTGCAACTAGATGCAGCAGTAAACAAAATATGTACAAATCCTAAGTATGGTGAATAAGTGAGTTGTGTGGTTCCTGGGAAGCTGGCCAGTGCTATGGTAAACAGTAAAGCAGGATGATAGCCTGGGGGACCTCAGACCCTGACCTGGGGCTGCAGTGCTTAAGAAGCTGTTCTTTATTTTGTTTTTTAATGTGCTTTCAGATATTTCAAAAACACTAATGAAAAGCAACATGCACAAACAAATATGTTACGTCAAAAATTTATACGTTAGATACCGCCAGAGCATTAACTTGTGCCGCCGCTGCACTCAGGTCTGGAAAAAGGCGTGGATTTCAAAACAACTTTGTTTGTATTGACTTCATGATATATAATTTTTCAACCCACTTTAGTTGAGTTTACGTTAATAAACCATCTAATTTACATATTTTGTCTATTGAGAATCTGCTGCTAAGATTATTTAGAAACCACTTTGTAGGAGTTCAACTTTCCTTACTCTTGGGTGAGCATAGTTGCCTTCAGTACCTTCAGACTTTCTCCTTTGTAATCTCTCTTACACATCATTGCTAGTTTGTTTTCTTAAGACACTGAAGCTGTTTTTTTTGTTTTTTTGAGACAGAGTCTCAGTATATTGCCCTTAGTAGAGTGCTGTGGCATCACAGCTCATAACAACCTCAAACTCTTGGGCTTAAGTGATTCTCTTGGCTCAGCCTCCCAAGTAGCTAGGACTACAGGCACCCACCACAATGCCCAGCTATTTTTTTTTTTTTGTTGCAATCGTCATTGTTGTTTAGCTGGCTGGGACTGGGTTCGAACCCGCCAGCCTCGATGTATGTGGCCTGCGCCGTCATTACTGTGCTACAGACATAGAGCCAAGACACCGAAGCTTTTAATTAAAAGCTTGAAACTCAAACCCTACTTTGGAGGAAAGTAGACTTAGATATTAGTTATATAGCTTGCCACAAAATGCCCTGTGACCCCAAGCAAGTCTTTGTTTTCTCATCTCTAAGCATCTTCTTTGAGTTTTTACTCCCATAACTTCCCTTCTAGCTGTCGGTGGTCTTAATGATCTGTCTCTAGCTTTTCCATCCAGTTCCCTCTCCATCCCTCACTAATCTATACCTTCATCCTCTGCTCTAGTCTAGCCATTCCTGTCACTCCTATCTCATCCTTTCCCTAAGCACACACCATTTGTTGATTAATTATGCTCTTCATATATTCATGTTATTTCCCCAGCCCAGACTGGCCTCTGTAGCTCATCGATTTAAAGTTTGCACAGTATGATTAAAGAAAATTTCTTGGATGAGCAATAGGAGTACCAAATAATACAGCATTAAGCTTGATTGAGAACTGGTAGCAAGCTGTCTGAGTTCTTGAGAGCTGTGGCATCTAATAAAGTAGCCACTAGCTACATGCAGCTATTTAAATGAAAATCAGTTAAAATCACGTACAATGAACAATTCAGTTTCTCAGTCTTACTAGTGACCATTGAGTGGTTGTATTTGGCTTGTGAATAGGGCAGACATAGAATGTTTTCATCATTGCAGAACATTTTGTTGGACAGTACAGATGACAGGGGGCTTGAGAGTTCTGTTTCAGGGACTTCTAGAGGAGAAATATATTTGGAGACGGTTCAGAAGGAAATGTCCGATGAAGGTACAGAAGTGATGAGTAGAGACAGTTGATTCTAGAGATGTGACAGTGGCAAGAAGGAGAGACATAGGAAAAAGATAATGGCCATGTAAGAAGGGGTGTGTGTGTGAGTGGGTGTGAGTGGGAGGGAGAGTTGGGGGGCAGGGAAACAGTGGAAAAGAAACTGTGGAAATGGAAAGACAATCCATTCCAGACATTGGACGAATACCTTGGAGGAGGTAAACATACTGGATTTCAGGAAAACAAGTGAAACAGGATGTTGAGGTGGTTTTCATTCTGTCTCAGTTTTGGCTGAGTCCCCAAACGTTGCAAACACAACAATAGTGACAATTATTTCACATGCCTTCATGAAGGTTTGTAACCCTTGGCCCAATGTCTTTATGGTGTGATTGAAGCTGAAGAGTCCAAGACAGGGGCTGGGAAGGCAGGAAAGGATGATTCCATCTCTCCCAAAGCTGAGAGGGGACCAGAAGGTGACCTCTTTGCTCCCTTGACTTGACCTGTGTCCTCTGCATGCTGTGGGGACACTAACCCAGGACTAGGAAAGTTTAGAGGTCAAACGCTGAGCCACACCTACCTGCTTGGCTTCAGCACAAGGAGAGACAGCTGTGCTTCTGCTAACCACAAAGTGGCCAGACCTGCTTTCCAGGGACCAGGAGACGGCCTGGTGGTCTTTTAAAAAGTAGTCCCACCCAAGAATCCTTCCTGCCAGAAACGATATGACTTTGGGGGTAGAGGCTGGAGATGTGCCTGTCTAAGATGCGGATACTGGAGGGTGGGCAGCGTTCTAAGTGACCACGTGAGGACAATTATTGCTTGAGCCCTGGGAGCTGCAAAACACTGTTCCCGGCAGGAAAATCCCTGCAAAACAAATGGAGAAGCCCCATTTGAGGAGTTGGGATGCTCTGATTTATGAATCAAAGGAAGGAGCTGACAAAGCTAAGAGAAAAAACCCTGGCAGTGTCTGGAAAAGCCGAGACTGGGGGAGGGGAGAAACTTTAATTTTGAATAAAAGTTTGCAGTTTGTGCCTGGGCATTTTCCCTGCTGAAATATAAAATGTTTTTGTGACTAGAGGTGATCAGAGAACTGCTGATTTTTTTTACGAACAACTGGAAAAGCCTGGGAACATATTCCATCCAGGACAAGAAATGAATGCGCTTCTGAATGGGTTGGAAAGACAGGGAGAAAAAATAGATTTTTGTAGTTTATACTTCTCCTTATGGGGGCAATGGCTATACTGATGTGGCATTTAATGAGAATGTTTAGAGAGGCTCTAAGACAGCCGTTCACAACCTGTGGGTTGCGACCCACAGGAACTGTATTGAAGGGCCCCTGCATCAGGAAGGTTGAGAACCACTACAAGAGATGTGCTGAGAATTAGTCGGGAGTAAGTGAAACAATAAAAACCTGCAATGTGCCTGATTGAAGAAAGAACAGTAGTTAAATGGACCAGTGAGATAAGGTTTTGGCATCCCTTTCCAGGATTACCCTGAAGCCTGGGATAAAGGGATTCATTGTTACATATATTTTTCTTTTTCTTACTTTTTTTTTTTTGAGACATAGCCTCAAGCTGTCACCCTGGGTAGAGTGCTGTGGCATTACAGCTCACTGGGCTCAAGCCATTCTCCTGCCTCCGCCTCCCAAGTAGTTGGGACTACAGGTGCCGGCCACAACACCTGACTATTTTTTGGTTGTAGCCGTCATTGTTGTTTGGCTATCCCAGGCTGGATTTGAACCCGCCAACTCAGGTGTATGTGGCTGGCGCCTTAGCCACTTGAGCCACAGGTGCCGAGCCTATTGTTATATATTTATTTGGGATGTGTAGTCTAGGTAATTTGAAGCCACATGGTTTTGTGGATTGCCAATTTCAATTCAGAGTAAGGTACATGGAGAATGTTACTTGAACACAGCTGGCTTTCCTTTTGCACAGTGGTAAGGGTGCCCTTTGATGAGATGCCAGTGCTGATAATCAGGTGTGTTCCTTCCATATTTAATGACTGGGATGGGAGTAGTCGATTATGACTGGGATGAGGGTTGTATATTATTTCTATTTCACTTTTAAGATTGGTTTCTTTATTATGTTCATAATATGGGGACTCTTGTTATACTTTATTGGTTAGGATGCCGCCAGCTGCAGGTAACAACACACTCTAAATCATATTGACTTAAGCACCTGGAGGAAGGGAAGTCTCTCAACTCCTGTGATCCTCAAGGGTTTGCTTTTTTTTCTTTACCTGTGTCCTTAGCAAAGTGCCTAAATCAATTCCAGGTGTCATGTCCAGATAGCAGACAGAAAATGTGCTGTCTCTTTTGGAGGACCAAAAGCAGACCTCCCCCGGGATGCCTCTAGTCATTCATTGCTCATTGGCTGGAATTGGGTCACATCTCACCTCTCAGCTAATTACTGATGGCAAGGCGAAAAGCATCTTCATAAGCCATTTGTTAAACTAATTAGCACATACACTCTGGAGTTAGGAATAGAGGCAACATTCCTTAAGCGCATGACTTGGGGAGAAAGAGTGGATACCTAGAGCAAATCAGGCTTCTGCCAAGAGCAAGAAAAGGGAAATGGGTGTTGGACAGAGTCTTGTACCTATTATATACAATGAGCAAAATAATTAATTGAAAAGGACTAATTGCAAAGTAGATAGTAGGAACACATTATGTATAAATAACCTGCTGTGATACAACCCTGAAATATAGTGGTTTAAACATTATGAAAGTGTCTTTCTCCTCATCAATAACAGTCCAGAGGTACGTGATCCAGAGCTGGTGAGGTGACTCTAATATAGCTTGGCTATTGGAGTTACCAAGTTGTAATAATGAAAATCCCAATCTTCAGAGACTTACTTAGAGAACAAAGAATTTCTGTCTTGTATTATATAGTCTGAGGAAAGCTCCTAGACGGGCCCCCTGTTGCATGGAGCTGTTCAAGGACCAACGTTCCTCCCTTGTTGTTCCTTAGCCGTCTCCCAGAGGCTTGTCCTTTGCCTGTGTGGTTAATGTGTCACCACTTCCAGGTTCCAGTTAGAAAGGAGAGCATGAGAGCAGGGAGGAGAGAGGCCCGAAAGCCTAGGCCAAAGTGGCCTGCCAACTTCTCACATATCATTGGTAAGCTTCAAACCGGGGGAAATGTAGTTTCACTGGGCAGCTTATATATGGTTGCTCAAGTCATCACCCTTCCCAGCCAGCAGGAAGAGCACACGAAGGAGTTTCAGCACAGGCCAGGTGTCCTTAAGGTGACGACTGAAGTTGCGTTCATCACTTTTATTCAGGTCCTTTTGGTCCATACTTGGTCACGTGGCCACATACAAGGAAGGTGAGGAAATTGAGTCTGTAGCTGCGAGGCCAAGTGTTCTGTTCTGTGAAAATCCCGGAACAGTATGGGAAATTGCTCTCCAAACTGAGATATCCAAGAGACCAAAAATGACCAACAAGTCCAGGTTGGCGAGTTAGATGACTTCATTAGAGGTTACTTAGGAGGGTGCTTGCTCCTGGGTGGCCCAGGAATTTCTTCTGCAGGAGCTTTCTTGCCAGCAAATCCACAGCTGCCCGTCCTATGGTGCTGCCTTCCTCCCTTCCCAGGGAGAGATGCGAAGTTCTCTGTGTTATAAGGGCACCATACGCCTTATGGTCTGACATCCAGGACATGGGGATGTGTGAAGTGAAGAATGGGAAAGCACATGTTCCACTCCATCCTAGAGCAACAGAAACATCCACTTCTTTCAAGACAACTATTCTCAAGTGGAGTGGAGTGTGGGCAGAATAAAGAAGAAATAAAATAAGTTGGATCCTAGAATGCTGTTTAGGGGTTAGGGAGATGAGGGTCAGACAAGCTTCTAAAGACTGAGTAACAACTTGAACTTCTGTGTGGTTTATTTTCTCCTTATCTGTGATAGAGATTTCAGAATTCATGTACCACTGAAAATATTGAAGAGTGAGGGAGAGAAGCACTTTAGAGTAAACAGAATCCTAGTGCGTCACTCTGCCCTGTGAATCTATTACTTTTTACAAGTAGGGCAGGCTCGGGGAGAGCGGGGAGCATGGAATTACAAATGAGAGCGTTTCTTGAGTGACACTTGGCAGGGTAGTTTTAAGTCCAGCATTGAAAGTTGAGTCATGGCAGGAAAGGTCCTGGAAGGTGTATTTGGGGTCTGTGGATTGACAGCCAAATAGAAGACCTAAAATGCAAGGATGTATGTTTCATTTGGCTGCTGGCAGGTAGACCAGCTTGCAGGAGTGGAAACTGCAGGAGGAGTGGGGATGGAAGCCCCTAGAGAGGTCTGCCAAGTGGCAGTGAAGAGCCTTCAACGTAGAATTAAGGTGCTGTATTTTATTCTGTGGTTTAAGAACAACCAGTAAAGTGAGTGGATAAGATCTGTTTCATAAGGAAACAACTCTGGAGGGAGGGAGTATGGAGGGTTCAGGGGAGGGCTAGTTTTGTGTAAGGACATCTATGTGTTTTTCTGTTTATGTCCACGTGACTTTCTTTTATGAATAGTGGGGGCTGTCGTGGGACGGTGGTATTCAGTTGAGGCTGAGGCCTGCCCGAATAAGGCAGCGTCCCTGTGAGTAGAGGAATGAGAATCGTGAGGACAGACCACAGACAGGCAGCAAGAGGGGCTGCCTGGGTTTGGTGGGTAGATGGTGAGTGTGGGATCTCTGTGAGCCTGTGCTCCTTGGCCGTAGGGTACCACCTGGTGTGCCCCTGGGGGGCTAAGTCAAGAAGAGCCTAGAGTCCCTCTTTGAGTTCACAGGCCTGGAGGACAAGAGGGATTTTGTTCTGTTGTCTAAAATAGGGCTCTCTGCCAGCCTTTAGTAAAGTCTCCTTTGAGTATGCTGCTTGCCTCTGGTTTATTATGGGTTATTGAGAGAAGAGTTGTTTTTCACACTTGGGCCAAACTTCAGTGGGGCAGTAGCTGCCACACGCTGCTGGCAGGGATGGTGGTCCCAGCTCTGCTGGCTGTCAGGAGATTCTTCCCAGAGTGCTGGTCCTGGACCCGTTTCCTTACAGGATAGTTTAGGTGAGAAGTAATAAAGTTACAAGAATTGGGGCACTGGCCATAGCAGCAAAAAGGAAGACTGGTTTCCAGAAACCTTTTGATGGCAGACTAAATAATTTAAGGGAAAATAAAAGATAGCTTGGAAATTCTGGGACTGTGGTGGCCTGCTGCTCAGGGAACTGATGCTGCTGCTAACAGATGAGGTCACAGGATTTTTTTGGAATCAGAATCTGGGTTTCCTGAAGACAGGGCAGTGTTTTTGTATGATACTAAGGCATGGATTGCATGAAATAAAATGTAGTTTCAGGTGCTAACACTGTCTTCAAGTGGAGATGCCAAGTAGGCAGTTGTCAATGGAGCTGGAGTGAAAAATTAAGAATAAATATAGAAATTTATTTTAGGAGTTAATGTGTGTATTTAGAAGAGAAAACTTGGAGCTATGGGAGGGAAGTTCACTGAAAGAGATTTGACCCTGAGCCTATAATTAGAAATAGCCAAGGGGCAGTTTTCTTGAGAAGGAGGGAGCAAAAGCTCTAATGCCTGCTGTGAGGCTGGAAAAAGCAAGAGGCAGCATTTTTTAAAAAGAAGTTTTGTAGAAATGGAGAGGAAGGTATAGCTTGCAGCCTCGTAATCAAGAGATGACAAAAGTTTTTAAAGTCAGTCATGGCAAGGGGAAGGAAAGGGTAGAGAGGGAAAGGGTAGAGATGGAAGAGACGGGAGGAAAAGTTCAATTTAGCTGAACTAATGAATTGTAAGTGCACTGAGGGGGTATGGAGTAAACATGATCTTGACTTGTGAAGTTTACTGTCTAATAAAGGCCAGGAGCCAGAAGGACACAGAACTAGGAATGTTTATTGAGCACTGTGTGTCAAGGGCTGTTGCAAATACTTCACACGCATCGACTCATTGAGCCTTCACAACATCCCTGTGAGTTGGTTATTATTATCCATGAAGAAGAGAAACTCAGGCACAGAAACCTTAAATAATAAATTTAGGTCTTTATTAATGGCCAGCTCCATAGCCAACATGGTCAGCTGTGGACCCGAAATTGGAACCCAGGCTATAGCTCTGTACACTTGTGCATGGTGCAGACAAATTATTGTACTATAGTGCAAAGATAGAAGAATGAACAGTGTACAGAAGTTAAAACTTTTTGGCAGGTGCTAGAAAAGATAGAGAAGATCTCTGAGAAGGAATAAATTAAAGATAAAGGATGGATCCAGGCAAAGAAATACACTGTCCTGACCAAAGTGTAGACCCTGACTCTGCATACATATTTGTGTATGTGTAGCTGTGTTAGCTAGTAATTTGCACAGTCTTCATCTCTGACCTTTTCTCTGCCCCATCCTAATCATGGAGGACTGTCACACTTGACTCTGTTCATTTCTGTAAACAATTTAGATAGTTTGAAATAAAATCTACTAGAACTGGAGGTAGCCTTTAGGAGTATCAATCCTGCCCATCAAAGCCATCATTGGATTGGAGTTGAGGGTATTAAATATAACAGATGTGTGTCCATGTGTATGTCTGCATGTCTACCTGCCATCTGTCTGTCTGTCTATCCATCTATGAGTTCAAACAACTGGCAGATTTCTAACTGAGAATTTTCTTATGCTGTTGGGACCCAGGTATTCTTTGGGGAAAGAACTAGAGAACTTGAGAGGCAGATTATTGGAGATAGAATTACAATTTCAGAAAATGCAGATTTGGCATGGTTAGTCCTTTCTGAGGTAGCCATATGTGGTAGGTATATGATTATCTCTCAGATACCTGCGCTTCACCGAGCTTCCCCTCACTCCCTGCCCATCCATACACTGACCTCTAACTTCTGCCTCAGCCATGAACTGCATTCTAGGTGTGGGAATGTTGGGAGCACAGCTGCACTGTGAGACCCAGCTTTGCGGTGAGGTTACTAGTTTAAAAAGATAGAAGGTTTAGTTATTTATTTTAGGCCACATCGAAATGTCCCACCTCAAAATAGTTGTATCCTTGTGGCTGTGGGGGAAAGTGGTTATGTTAAAATGTCACAGGGTGGGCAAAGGGATTAATCTTGGAAGTGAGGAAGAATATTTATTTGACAAAGGAAGAAGTAAAGTCAGTATTTGAAGGATGGGTTTGTTTTTTTTTTATTTTTATTTTTTGGATGGGTTTGTTTTTAACCCATTTATAACAGTTATGTATATGCTGTTCACCAGTTACAGGGAAGGATTTACCATCTCCATTCACTTGTCAGAGAGAAACTCCTGAGCGTGGCATAGCACCACTGCCACCTTGTGGTAATGTGTTGTAGTCCTTGTGTTTTATGAACAGAGTACATCTGATACTTTACAGCATGCACATTTTCTAACCTCTCAGTATAATAGTACCTTATAAAACCACATATAACATTTTTGCTCTCTAATATTAATTAGAAAAATACATCTAGAAACTTCTCTGAAGAAGGCACATATTAAACATGGAAAGAGCATAATTTTGGAAATTAACAAATAAATGCTCACAAAATAACTAATCTCAAGAAGGTAATTATATCTGTTTTTTTTTTTTTTTTTTTTGCTGTTTTTGGCCGGGGCTGGGTTTGAACCTGCCACCTCCAGCATATGGGGCCGGTGCCCTACTCCTTTGAGCCACAGGCGCCGCCCATAATTATATCTTGATAGCTTTTCTCAAGAAACTTACAAAGCAATTATAAGGGACACAGTCCATTAGCAATCACTGGATGACTTATTGGTCTTGGGGGGGGGTAATTGGGATATACTGGATGATCTTTATTCTACTTTAGAATGCATTTATTTATATTTAAATATGGATGTCCCCAATATTAGAGTTTATAGTATTTCAAACAAAATGAAAAAGATATTTTGAATATACTCAGGTGTTCAAAATATCTCATTAGGTGAGGAGATAGTGTCACTTCTTTGTGACATTTTCTTGTGACTTCATACCTATGTTCTCTCGGTTTCTCAGGGCATACCTACCCACTTCTCAGGTGTATGCAGGCCACAGCATACTTAGCTTTTGTGTTTTATGAAGAGTTATGACGGGTTGAAATTTTTTCTCTCTGAAGAGGTCATAGGAATTGTAGTGAAAAGCCTTTTCTGTTACTGGGTTGAACATGGCAGGATGAAAGCCTGCAGGGCTATAGGGCAGAGTTTTACGGTGTGCTTCACAGCTGGGCAGCCACTGGCACCCATGGCACAGGGTGTGTGTTGCCAGTACATGCTGGATGGCCAGGGTACAGTTTGCTGTCACATAGACATCCCAAGTGGTCAGAGTCAAGATATGTGTTTTACATGCAAAAGGAAACAATTACTCCCAGTAAAATTTTAAGAAAAATAGTGGTGGTTGTATATTTGGGGGGAATAAAAACAAATGTCTATTTTATAGACTTCTAAAATATTAAATGCCAAGATTTCGAGTGAATATTAAGTATGATATTTAGCGCAGTCACGTAGCCTCATGGCTTCTGAGCTCTCTTCACAGAGCTGTGGCATTCCTTACCATATCCCCAAAATGGGGAGAATGAGCCAGTTGGGTTCAGGATTGCCTATTCAAAGTTCCTGCTCATACGTATTTGGGAGAAGAGCCTCGGATTATGTAGATAAACCAAATGGCTTGAGGATAACTGTTCTAAGTGGAAGTTTATACAAAGGGAAGTGTTTTGTGATACTGTGAATGACAAAGCACCATCATCACCTTATTGCTTTATTATTCAATATCCCAGAAACACCTCAACGTCATTCTGGTATATCAGTCTCTTAAACCCTCCACGTTACTGTCACCGCAGTTCCGCTGCCATCATTTGCTCTCCTGGTGAGGTCAGTTTGGAGCTGGAGGAGGCCAGGGAAGAGCAGTTAGGGTTGCTGTCTCTACCTGCCTCCAGAACTTTCCCAACACACAAAGCAGTTTCTGGTACCTATCATAGCTCTTATTTCCTCATCTGAAAACTTATTTCAGTCTTCATCTGCAATGAAATATGGTTTTTATCAGGATTATGAGGTCTGACAATTAAGTTCTTGAATTTCCACTGTGTGCTTAATGTTGGCACACATTTTAATAAAGGCCATTCTGACAGGAGTAGGGTGGCATTTCCTCATAGTTTTAATTTGCATTTCCCTGATGATTAGTAATGTTGAGTGTGTTTTCTTATGTTTGTTGGCCATTTGTCGATCTTCTTTAAAAAAATACATTCGTAGCTTTAGCCCACTTTTTGGTAGGGTTATTTGTTTCTTTTTCTTGCTGATTTAGTTTGTGTTCTTTGTAGATTCTAGATATTAGACGTTGGAGGGATTTATAGTTTACAGATATTTTCTCCCATTCTGTAGGTTGTCTGTTTACTCTGTTGATTATTTCTTTTGCTGCACAGAAACTTTTTAGTTGAAGAAGTTTCATTTATTTATTTTTGTTGTTGCTGTATTTGCTTTTTGGGTCTTAGTCATAATTTCTTGGCTAGGTTAATGTCCAGAAGAGTTTTTCCTGTATTTTCTCCTAGAATTTTTGTGAGAGAAACTCACAGTCTTACACAAGAAAGGGGCACAGATATTTTTTAAAATCTTATACATCACGATTGATGCTATAAATTATGTGTGGGTATAGTGTGGTGGGTGCACCACACAGGATGGGATAGTAGCCTGAGCTTTGAGGGGTGAAGGAATTGAGGAAGCTTTTAGAAGAAGCAAAGGGTACTATTGAGTGGAAGGAAGAGCTCTTGAACATGAGGAAGCACGGTGGACTTGGGGATTATCAAGCTCTTCTCCCCCCCTTTTTTTGAGACAGTCTCACTTTGTCCCCCCGGGTAGAGTACCATGGCATCATCAGAGTTCACAGCAACCTCAAACTCTTGAGTGCAATTGATCCTCTTACCTCAGCCTCCTAAGTAGCTGGTACTACAGGCACCTGCCACCATGCCCGGCTAGTTTTTTTTGTAGAGATGTGGTCTTGTGCTTACTCAGGCTGATCTCCAACTCCTGAGCTCAAGCAGTCCACCTGCCTCCATCTTCCAGAGTGCTAGGATTACACGTGTGAACCACCATGCTGGCCTACCAAGCACTTCTCTTTCATGGTACTGTTAGGTGAGCTTACAAGGATTGCTAATGATGAGGCTGTTGAAGAAGGAGGGTCACTTGTGGAAGAATCTTGAATGTTCAGGTAAGAAGTCTGGAATTATACTGTGGGTGATGGGACATACTCTAAACATATTAAATCAGAATTTGGCAGGATCAGATCTTTATTTCAGAGAAAATTCTGTCCACAGTGGGAAGAACAGACTGTCAGTACAAAACTGATAGCGGAGAGAAGAACATTTAGGAAACTGCTGAGTTCAAGGGAGTTAGAGGAGCTTAAAATAGGAAAATGGCAAGAGGGGCGGAATGGCTGGCTTTAAGCAACGAAACCTTTTCTATAATAAATAATGCTTGTGATGAGGGTCAATGTTCATGATGATAATATCTTATATACCACACTTTTAAAGAATTATGTATTCTTTCCTCTCTGTGGCATCCCAGATTGTCATAGTACATAGTGACATGCAGCTATGATTTACACTTCAGAGATCAAAGTCTGTAAACTAAAGAGGTTTAGTTTGACCATTAACGGTGATCAAAGAGACCAAATGTTACAGTTCTGTACAGATAGCCAGGGAGGCATGACACAGCTTTGCTGGAGCTTATGTATCAAATGGGTAAGGAAATGTATAGGAAAAAGAAAAAGCTTTTGTTTGGAAGCACAGAATAGACAGTAGTTAGAAGAGATGGAAAGGAAGCAACTTACATAAATAAATGTAGAGTGGTGAAAACTCCCCTGACCTTTCTCTTGCATTTCACCAAATTCCATTCCCTAGAAGAGAAGACTAGAAGGAGTGATGTTGAAATAAGATTAGTAGAAGCTAAGAGTTCTTCTGGGATCCTTGAAGGCATCTATAAAAGACTGACCTTGGCACTTCACCACACGTGTTTAATACGGTATATGAAATGTGCCCCAAGTCAATACGGTATATGAAATGTACTCTTACTAGGCGGTACCTGATTTTTCAAAGATTCTTAACTTTACAAAGGCTCGTGGAATGGCTGTTTTTATAGTGCATTCTCCTAGAGCAGTAAGTAATATTCCTTTTTTATTTTTATTTTTTAAAAAACTTTATTCAAGTTAATACCAGGGTACAGTGATTAAGTAGTATTCCATCTGAGTGACTTCAACTTGTGAAACAGGAGAGTTTCTGAAATTTTAGGTGAAATCCTAGGGTACCCATGTTTGTGTATCATTTAAAAGAGAAATTACTTTTATATGCTCTAATCAAGGGGCATGAAATGAGCTATTGCACAGCTTTAAGACATTGGACTAAAAAACAACCACAGAAAGCCAGCTAGGTGAGAATACATTCAACTTCTAAAGCTTATTTATTTATTTATTTATTTAGAGATAGAGCCTATGTTGCCCTCGGTGGAGTGCTATGGTGTCACAACTCACAGCAACCTCAAACTCTTGGGTTTAAGCCATTCTCTTGCCTCAGCCTCCCAAGTAGCTGGGACTATAGGCACCTACCACAGCCCCTGGCTATTTTTTGTTGTTGTTGCAGTTGTCATTGTTGACTAGCTGGTCCAGACTGGGTTTGAACACTCCAGCCTGGGTATATGTGGCTGGCGTTGTAAACAAATGTGCAATGGGCGCCGAGCCTGTAAAGGTTCTTTTTTGAAAATAACTTTTCAAAGCTAAGTTTATTTACCTTTTTTATTTTTAAGTCTGCATGACTTTGATTTTTCATGAGAGCCACAGAGTACTAAACCAGTTATCTGCTAGATTATACAACCAAATGGCAGTTGAGTGTAAATGTCTCTAAGCCCCTTTTGGGGACAAGTGGTGGTGGTGGTGTGTTTCTCATTTATACTGGAAATTGTAAAAAAAAAATTAAAATGAGATTTTAACAGATCCTTGATCATAACTCTCTGATCATAACTGTTTCTTACTATTTATTACTAACTTTAATTTATTATTCTAACATTAATTTTGTTGAACATTAATATTGAATATAATAGTGTGATTTTAAAAGAAATGATTCCTTATTTCATCACTTGTGTACTAATGTGAAATTTTGGAGCCACATTTTTTTTTCTTTCACATCTTTTTTCTTGACCACACTTTGGTTATGTGATTATAGTTGGTGGAGCTGTTACAAAACATTCATTTTTTTTTCCTTATGCTTCTTCTTTTATAGAAGTGTTGTTTAACTGTATATAAATAAAAGTTTATTTTAAGGATTAACTTTTATGTGAATAACTGCCTCCCAGTTAACTGTTTTTAATCACATCTTTTAGAGCAGTGGTTCTCAACCTTCCTAATGCCGTGACCCTTTAATACAGTTCCTCATATTGTGGTGACCCCCAGCCATAAAATTATTTTCGTTGCTACTTCATAACTGTAATTTTGCTGCTGTAGTGAATTGTAATGTAAATATCTGATATGCCAAATGTATTTAGGTGACCCCTGTGAAAGAGTTGTTAGAACCCCAAAGGAGTCATGACCCATAGGTTGAGAACTGCTGTCTTAAAGGAAAGCAAGAATGTTTTTTTTTTTTTTTTATCTTCCTCCCCTAAGAATTCAAAATTCACTGTTTGTATATTACAACATAGAGAAGTTTGTAAATCTGTGAAGACAAAGACTATTTCTTATACATCTCTATATTCCCCACAGCCTTACACATTACACATGAATCCACACTTACCCAAGATTTGAAGAACATGATAATTACATAGAAAACAGATAAATTATTTGCTTTTAAAGTGACTGTAAGCAACATGTCTCCATGAACAATATTCTCGTATAAAGCCAGGATGACAGACATTTTATTTTCTGCCCCTCTGCCTGTCCTTACCCAGCCCATCACCCAGGACATGCCCCTAGGGGCACGTAGACCTTTGAGTGTTTATGTCTGAATTTTCTTTTTCTTTTTCTTTTTATTATTAAATCATAGCTGTGTACATTAATGTGATCATAGGGCACCATACACTGATTTTATAGACCGTTTGACAGATTTTCATCACACTGGTTAACATAGCCTTCCTGGCATTTTCTTAGTTATTGTGTTAAGACATTTACAGTCTACATTTACTAAGTTACACATATACCCTTGTAAGATGCACCACAGGTGAAATTCCACCAATCACCCTCCCTCCACCCCCCTCCCCCATCCCTTCCCTCCCTTTCCCCTTTCCCCCTATTCTTGGGTTATAACTGGGTTATAGCTTTCATGTGAAAGCCATAAATTAGTTTCATAGTAGGGCTGAGTACATTGGATACTTTTTCTTCTATTCTTGAGATACTTTACTAAGAAGAATATGTTCTAGCTTCATCCATGTAAACACGAAAGAGGTAAAGTCTCCATCTTTCTTTAAGGCTGCATGATATTCCATGGTGTACATATACCACAATTTATTAATCTATTTGTGGATCGATGGGCACTTGGGCTTTTTCCATGACTTAACAATTATGAATTGGGCTGCAATAAACATTCTGGTACAAATATCTTTGTTATGATGTGATTTTTGGTCTTCTGGGTATATGCTTAGTAGAGGAATTATA
>CAUYPK010021352.1:0-21111 GCA_963574355.1 Loris lydekkerianus | reverse complement strand
TTATCAAGCTTTTGTCTGATTCAAAATATGCAAATATCCTTTCCCATTGTGTAGGTTGTCTCTTTGCTTTGGTTGTTGTCTCCTTAGCTGTACAGAAGCTTTTCAGTTTAACGAAGTCCCATTTGTTTATTTTTGTTGTTGTTGCAATTGCCATGGCAGTCTTCTTCATGAAGTCTTTCTCCAGGCCAATATCTTCCAGTGTTTTTCCTATGCTTTCTTTGAGGATTTTTATTGTTTCATGACTTAAATTTAAGTCCTATATGCATCTTGAATCAATTTTTGTGAGTGGGGAAAGGTGTGGATCCAGTTTCAGTCTTTTACGTGTGGATATCCATTTCTCCCAACACCGTTTATTGAATAGGGAGTCTTTCCCCTAAGGTATGTTCTTGTTTGGTTTGTCAAAGATGAAGTGGTTGTAAGTTGTTAGTTTCATTTCCTGGTTTTCTATTCGATTCCAAGTGTCTATGTCTCTATTTTTGTGCCAGTACCATGCTGTCTTGACCACTATGGCTTTGTAGTACAGCCTAAAATCATCTAAATGGTGATGCCCCAAGCTTTATTTTTATTACTAAGAAATGCCTTAGCCATATGGGTTTTTTTTTTTTTCTGGAATACAGGATTTATTATCACCTTTGTCAATGATTAAGACAGCCAGAGATTAAGTCTTTGCTCAAAGTCATAAGACCAGTGACTAGTGGGAGCTCAAGATAGGTTATTCAGATTTCATCTCTCGTTCCTTTGAAGTTGGGATCAGCCACAATATCCAATCATTATGGCGTTTTGTCTAGAAGCTTAGCAGTAGCTCCCAAGCCCAGGCAACCCTGCTGGAATGAAGGATCTATATCTCCAAGTGCCTGGACTACCTTAGGAGCAATCACCCAGCTCTGCATCCTCTAAGTCTCTGGAAGATAGCTAGGAGTGACATTCTCAATGTTCAACAGCTGGGAAGGCACAGGGACTGGCCAATATGAATGGTCCTAGTTACAGTGCCAGGGGTAAGATCCTGTAGCTTCCCCCTCAAAGTACCAGACTTTATTGCTTAAGAGGCTCAGGGTCTTGATGGTAGCAGAAACAGTAACTGTGGTCTTGAAAAGCAACTATTTACCAACCAGTATATCACAACGTCAATATTTTAACAACCAGTATGTCTGTCTGGTGCTTCCTGGATGGAAATCAGGCAGACATCATTCTGAATTTTTTCCTTGGCAGGGTCTGGGAAAAGAACAAAGTAGATAAAACTCACCCAAGCACATTCCAGATGAAACCAATGAACTTGATGTTAGAATGGGAGTGTCTGAAATATTAACTCCTGTGTTTTCTGTTGCTCTTTGTTCCTACCTGTCTGAACCTGCAAAGACCCATTGCCTCTGTTAGAAATGTTACAGCAGAAATAGGGAAATCTCACATTCTGTAGGGACTCTGGGTGTGGAAAATATCCTGAGCAAAGTCGTCTTCTCCCTAAGCTCACATGAAATTTCCCCGAATCAAAGAGAGTCATATGTTTGAAGAATAAGACAGAAGAGATTAGATGCAGTGTGTCCACGAAAGATGAGCTCTGTGCCATCCCTCCCAAAACCCAGGAGGACAGAAAGAGGCCAGCAATTCAGGTAGGACTGAGGCACTGTGAGGAGAGAGGCAACTTGTGTGCGCTTACTCAGGGGGACCACTAATTTTCCCTCATGCTTCAGTGACGGTGGAACAGTAGAATAATTCTCTTGTCCCTAAAAGAAGCCTAGGAGAGGGGAAGAGCCTTAGACAGCCTCATCCAAATGCTTCTAACAGCAGAATCATTTCCGTGCTCCAGAGGCAGCATAACAATTACCTGATCCGAGGAGCAGTGCTTTAAGGAACAGGGGACAATTCAACAATGACCTCCATGACAAGACAGGAATGGCAGTGTCTTAAGGGTTGCCAACACAGATGAATGATTCAGACACAGTAGCTATCCCAGTGCCTCTCTGCAAGCAATATACAAAATCTGACAATTAAATGTAATAACAGGAAATATGGGGAACTATCCTCTCCTTTCCTCTTGGAGAATGAAGATGTCAATAGAAATTAAGTGATTATAGAGAAATAATGTTACGTTTCTTGTGCACCTGAGTTGGTAGACTGCCATTCTTCTCTCTACACCTGTTACTAACCTGTATAGAAACACCAGGAGTTTATACTTTCCTTCCCAAGATGGCCCAAAGTAAACTAACTGCCCATGTGCGAAAAGGACAATTCTGATTCAGCTGCGCTAACAGCTCAATGATACTCAATGCAGGCAGGAACTTTTGAACTCCACTATTTTGCAAGTGACAGTGACTTGGGGGAATATAATTATCTGGGACAGTTTTACCCACATATAACATCTGTTTTGCAGTCAGGTCCTGCTGCTCCACTATGCTTTGGCAGCGGGCTTGACTGAGGCACAAAGGAGTCAAGTGGCTTGACCGGGCCACACGGAGAGGTGGCGGCTGGGTCCACCTTGGGATCCTGGACCTCAGCGGTACTCAATCATCTGTTGTGAGCACTGGGTCTTCCTGCCTTGGGAATGCAGCTGCAGTCTCTTGCTGAAAAATTCGCCTCCTTCCACATAGAAGGCGTAATTAAGAACACAGCTGCAAATTGGCTCTTCTCAACCATTTTCCCTGCTGTCCCATAAAATGCAAAAAATACGGGCCAGTACATTGATTAGACAGACTCTCAGGGCTGAATTGCATGTATCTACCCACTTCTGGCACTTTGCAATAAGTTTTTGTTTTTTCTATCAGAATTTAGGGAAAGAAACAGAAAATACCAGTGGCCTGGATGTTTCTTGGTTGGACCCTCAGGGGCACAGGGTGAGGAGATGTGATCATTGTACATCCTCATGTGAGTATGAGCCACACACAGGTGCTTTTTCTTGATGGCACAGAGTGTATTATTTCTTGGAAAATCCTGAACTATTTATCTCTTCTCTGAATTTTGAGCGCAGAACCTTTGAAGCAGATGTTTATTTGGAGTTGGCCCGTCTCTGTGCCAAGGCAGGGAAGGACGCTGGGGAGTGCCCCACACTTCCCCGGGGCCTCTTCCCTCCTCCTCAGCTGTGTGGTGTGGTGTAAGGGGTGTGCTGCGGGTGCCGTGATCGGGGACCTGGGTCCAGTTCCCACACTCCTCAGTTAAGCTCTGAGACCTTCAGCAATTACCCTCTCCGGGAGCTCCAGTTTCTCCACCTGTGAAGTTGGAGTGATTATTCCCTTGCTGTGAACATCATATTTGTGTTGCCCATGACCCTGTTTGGCCCATAGTACATGCTCAATAAATTGTGTTTATTTAAGTCTTCACTGAGACATAAACATGCATGTTAAAGGGGAAGAGGTAGCCAGGCTTTATTTTCACAGATTTGTTATAACACACAAAATAATTTTTATTAGAACTGGGTCCTTAAAGCCGAGGAAAGAATGGAAAGTATTGCTATAATGTAAGCTCCCAGAACAACACGCATGCAGAAGGCAAAAAGGTCCAACAACGAAACCCCTTATCACCTGATTCTAAGAGAAAGAGGGAAAACCAGTAGTACCCCGCTGACTTTCAAAGTGAGCTGCCACGGAGGACAAGGCACGAGAAGGCACCAGAAAGACACAGGTTGCATTTTTCTTGGTCTTCATTCACTCCCTTCTGGTTCTTATCCAGATAGTGAGCTCAAGAGAGAGAGTTCTTGGAAGTTTCACAGCAAGTTCCCAACTGAATTTTACCACTTGGATTCTCTGCAGATGACATGCAGCTGCCTCCTCTGCAGATTCGTCCTGATACATGTTTGGGCCCCCATGGCATATGTGGCTCCGTGTTGTGGGATGAGATCATTATCAGTGAGGGGGTGCTTGATCTTTCGAGGGCCCCCAAAGCAGAGGAAACCTGGCAAGTGTACAACAGCACTTGCAACGGAGGGGACTCGCGTATTCCTGCGGGGCGGCTGCCCTACTTTTGTGCCTTGGGAAAATCCAGCAGGAAGAAAAGCCAAGGTTCAGTGGTTTGCACAGGCACAGTTAATGCACCTGTATCCTCCCTGCAGATGGAAAGGCAGATTTTAAATCCACAGAGGACATCTCGAATCAAAAAGTAATGTATTCCATTAAGCACTTCCCAGCTTTCCTGTACCCTTTCAAAGACCCCCTCCAGGCCTGCCCACCACATTTATTCATAAAGAAATGAGCTGGAGAAATAAAAGGACATGCACATAAATAATGTTCTTTGTAAAATGAAACAGATGTGTAAATTTCTGCCGGTACTTATTCTAATGAAGAAGATTACCTTCATCTGAAGTATTCACCTGTATAGAGAAGAGAGCTTTTAAGAGGTGAGCAAGCACAGATTCCCTGTGGTAAAATAAAAAGGCCTCTGGATTTGCCACATCAGAGGAAGGGCTTCTCCACATTTTAAGCCCCCACAAATGCCACTCAAAACTGGTACTTCTATCAGAGATGGACGAGCACAGGGCACTTGGATGGTGCTGTTTAACCTTTGTTCTTTGTCTCCCCCGGGACAGCAGACGACACCTCTGTTTTCTGTTTCTTCTGAATGATTTCCCGCCTGGGAGATTGACAGGTACTCTGATTATCTGCCTAAGGTAAAACGAAGGGGTAAACAGCCGAGAGAGGAAGATTGACTCGAAAGGACTTGATCAAGGAGTGTGTGTGTTACACTTGGCTAAAGAGGAGTTTAAAGGGGGGACAGGGAGAGAAATGGCAGATGAGCACATAAATATGTTTTGAAGAGAAACACAGTATTTTTCCAAAGTGATCTTTACTTGAATAGTAACAATTCCAGATTGTTACTGTCACAAGCCTAGAGATTTATTTGAGGAAGATAAATGCCTTTCTCTTTTTAGTGACTAGAACGGAGTTCTGTAATGCAGGTCTTAAGACATTTGATTCAATGATCTGGGGTAGAGGCCAGGTGTGTTTATTTGAGAACTTTCTCCTTACAGATGAATGTGATAGAATCCGGGGTAGGGAATGCCTTCAGGTTCATTTACTTGTAGTAAATAATGAAGTGCTCACCTCTGGGCACATCTTCCAAAGTCCAGGCTCTCTGTTCTGAGAAATCAGGATGGACTTCCCCAGTTCCACAGTTTAAGAGGCCTTCTTCACAATACTGATCCCCTTTAAACCAGAGATGTCAAGAAAGGGCCACTTGCCCACTGCCTTTGATTTCCTTCTGTTCTAAACTGCCTTGTACTGCACGATCCATCTTCTCAGCCTTACCCCCACTTTGAATGATCTTTAGGGCAGATGCCACGTAGCTGAATGTCGTTGGCTGATAATGAACTTCATTCCAGGTGACCCTCAACTAACTAGGGGGAAAGCAAGAGGCAGAGAGGGTGGGGTGAGAAACGGGAGACTGTTTCCTGCCGGGCCTTCCAGGGCCAACAGAAACTTTACCACGGCGTGCGATCGACTCGTGCTTTCCCTGAAGAGCATGGCATCACAGGCATTTTCACATGTAATTTTAGCATTTTGAGCAGTAAAAGGAGAACGAGAGCCGAGGAAAGGAGTACCATGGCTGTAACAACCAAGAAGAGCAGCAAAATCGGATAATTGACGGCTACATAAAATCAATGTCTGTGTGTTGGTGTTAATCTCATCGAATTCAGTGATCTGGTGGGTTGCAGAATTTTCTGTCCAAACGAGTTGTGTAAGCAGAGGATGACGTCTTTTGAAATATTCCATGTGAGTATTTTCTCCCTCTCACTGAATTAGAAAACAGAGCAGTATGAAATCCACTTTCCCTCTCAAGGCCCGGGCAAGGCCGGGGGTCCATCTGTGGTCTGGAAACCGTGGTTGTTAGGCTTTTATCTCGATCCTTGGCTGCGAATGATTTACTTTAATCCCCACACCTGTACTGCTGCTGAGGCAGGGAGTAATTCTTGTCATTTCGAGGGGGCACAGTTCTGTGTGTGTCTGTGTTCACTTTCTCCTGGCTCACATTTAGCTTTTTTTTTTTTTTTTTTTTGGAGAAACTAAATCCCTGGGTCTCTGATGAATAGATATGAGAAATGCTCTGGGTAGGCTTTGCTTTAAAATCTGCTCCACAGCTGTGTTTATATCTCTCCCAGTGTTATGGACGGTACCCCCCTTCATGGAGCCAGGAAAAGGCAGATGAGCCTGAGGCTGCGAAGGAAGCCCAGAGCTGGCCGGAACACGGCCTCCCCTGAACTTGACCTCCGACCTTAAGGAGCACCTTCCTCCTTTCCCCAGCCCCGTTGTTCACATTCACATTCTGCCAAGACCATTAGTGTGTTTCTTTTCTTTGCAATTCTCTGTAGCCTTTCCACAGGGAACAGAGTCCTCGCCTCCTTTTTGTCTATGAGAAGAATTTGGCATCTCTGGGTAGCACAGAGGCTGAACACCAACCTCAGAAGAGGTTGGAGTCAGATCCCAGAGTTTTTTTTTCCCCTCAGTTGTGCCTGTCCGAGGGCAGGTTTTTAAAGGTCTAAATGGCTCTCGTTGTCTTTGTGTTTGAGATCCGCTAATAGACCCGCGCGCTCCCTGCTGTGTGGATTCCTAGACTTGGCCCAGCCAAGGCAGGCCCTGCACGGAGTTGCTCACCTCTGCTCCCAGTGCAATCTGCCAGCTGCTTTTGCTCAGAAGGAGCCCCTCTGTCCCTCACGCCCTCCGGTTCCTGCTCACTGGCTTGTTCTATCCCGTGTCAGGTTGTGTCACAGTGTGTCCCCGGGTCCGTAAGGCAGGTAGGACGCCCATCCGCCTCACCTGCGCCTCTTCAGCCCGACCCGGGCCTGGCCCCGTTGGTTGGTCTCACTGGCAGTTCCCAGCCCCGCTGTGTTGCCGAAACATCGTGCCCAGCTAGGCTGTATTCCAGAAAGGGTAAGTGGAATCCCCTGGAGAAGGGGAGGGGTGGCCACCCTCAGTGATCTCCACATCCGTCTAACCTTACAGAGGATGCTGACAACACGTGGAGGAAGGAAAACAACAAGGATTTCCCTCTGATCTTTTAAGGGACTACAGCCTGTTCCGAGCTGGGGGCCCCAGGGCATTTTCAATTGGGAACTAGAAACAGCGCAGACAACTGCATCAGGCTCCCGTCAGGGCACCGAAGGCTGAAAAAAAACGAGCCCCAGATTTTAATCACGCCAGAGCTCTGCCCCGGCCCCACCTCCTGTTCTCACAAAAGAGAGCATTTGAGAAAGCCGCCCGCAGCAGCTGTGGTTTCTGGCCAGATCCCCGGCAGAGGCCTGTGCTGGCCAGAGCATCAGAAGTGGCAGACTGGTTCCATGGCGCAGACGTGCACCGCCCGGGCGCCCTGCTGCAGTTCCCCCCACACGACATGTCCAACCATCAGCAGGATCTCTGCACCGTGCTGTCAGCCCTCAAGCACACTACTCTTTGGAGTGTAGCCAAGGTCCACCGTGTCAGGCCAGCCTGTGTCAGGGGGGCTGTCATACCCGGCCCATAACTGATGTGGCAGGGAGCACCTTCAGCGTGTAATGGGGGAAAATCTCCCCGCCTCCTCAGGACACCAGGCAGCCTGCTGTGTGGGCCGAGCTCCACAGGCCAACACAGAATTGTCAGCAAATCTCTCTCAAATGGTGAGCTGTCACCATTGCAAATTTATGCTGCACGTTCAGGCCTCCCTTGTTTGTGATGCTGACTATGGTAGCAGGCACTTGATTTCTCCTCATTTTGCAGATGAGTTGGTTTGAAGACTGGAATTAAAACATGAGTGGCTTATCAGATAGCAGCAATGAATGTGGCAGGAAGCCTAGAATTCAGATTTCCTTTCTTTCTCTTCTCTCTATTTTGCTTTTCAAATGGTTGTTGAGTGGGTCACCTTGATCAAATAGTTCCCGAACATATTTTTCTTACAAGTCTGTAGATTCAATTTAGAGAGAAGCATAAATATTAGCTATGCCAGGGTTGCCTGATAGAACCGTCTGTTATGATGCAAATGTTCTTTATCTGAACTGTGCAAGTCAAGAGCTACTGACCACAGGGCTACAAGCATTGGAGATGGGGCTAATGTGACTAAGAAACTGAATTTTTAATTTTATTTAATTTTAATTAATCTAAATTTAAATAGCCACTTGTGACTACTAACATGATGGTGTGGATTTATAGAAAAATCCATTCATTTTATAGATGGGAAAGTGAGGTGAAGGCAGGTCATTGGAACTTGCCCATGACTGAATACTTAGTAGTTGACCCAAGCCACCTAAAAGATTAGTAAGTACCTTCTGATTAATAAAGCAGTCATTTTTGACATGTCCTCGTAATGTTTTAAAAGTCTTTGTCTTTTACAAACTAAAAGAAACACGAAAGCTAAAACACAATTATATTTTGTGCCGGGTTAACCCTTTCCACAATTGCCTTGTGCTTTTGCAGAGGGGTTCCCTAGGGGGATAATCGCACTGGGGAAGGCTGACCTGTTATTCCACCAAGGGCCCTCAGGTGGAGCTGTTGTATAACTTCTGATGGCGGCAAAAATCCAAAATCCAAAATCCAAACCAGTGAAAACCCACCTTGTTCTTCCCTTTCCTGGCTCTGTCCACCTCCAGCACTTTATTCTTTTATGTTCAGATCTTTGAATATTTTACTTCTTAGTAGAAAGAGAAATAAAATTCCTTCCGTAGTCTACAAAAATAGAATTCTGTATGTAAGGAGGAAAGCCTGAAGTTTGGTTCTTGTTTTAAAAATGTAATGAGGATACTATGCAGATAAACACATCTTCATCAATTATTTCAACAGATAAGATTAAGGTGACAAAGACATTACTCATCAATACTGTGAGTTCCTGTGCTCTGGGGACATATTCCAAAATGACAGCTCAGATCTCTTAAATTATGAGTCTTGGTCAGAATGACATTTCTGGGAAAGGTTGGGGCAACATGCATTTGCAGACTGTGGTGGGATAAATGCATTTGATAGGTAACAGGTGGTTTCTATATAAGCTTCTAAAGACCCGAATAACAGGCACATTAGAAATTTTGCGTGTAAGCAACTGGCAGTTCAGCACCTGAGGCTCCAGATTCAGGGCCCACCACCCTCTGATGTTGTCTCTCCTGAAGAGAACACTCTGTGCAGACATTCAATAATGCCATGCACCTTGTAATTCCCTTAAAAGTTAATGAATGTGTTAGAATTAATTTTAACAAACGCTGATTAATTGCAGTTTGACTTGTGTTTTGAAGAACAAAGGCATCCCCATTACAAATCAGTATTTGGCAGGTTTTCCTCGCTTGCTTGGAAGGTGTCCACAGCAGGTGGCAGTGTTGCTCTGCAGATTCCGCAGGGGCAAGGCTGTTGCAGGGACCGAAACTTCCTACCCATGCTCTCCAGCTGAGCTCCGCAAGGGCTGCACCCACCATGTCTGAGCCTGGATGGGGATGGAATGGAGAGCCAAAGAGAATTCACAGGAATCACTAAGACTACAGAATATGTGAATCATTTGAGTTGTCTTCTGTAATTTAATTCAACCACTTTGTTGAATTCCTGACAAGATCAGAACCACATATGTGAATAACATGGTCAAAAATTTCAAATGGTGACTCATTTTTTTTTTGTGTGTGTGTATACAGGAGAAACAGATTGGGGAAAGAAGGGATAAAGAGATGATGCTATAATATGCTGTATATAATATGTATGTACACATTATCTCTGTGTATTTTTTGATGAACGTGATCCACATTATGTAAGATGCTGTAACAGGCCAATAATTTGGGCTACAAGGTGCACCTATAACCTATCTTTTGTCCACAGAATGAAGACATAGGATGAGTGATATTCCAAGGTCATTCCCAACTCTGATGTTCTCAAAATTTGTGAATATTCTCATATATATACCCCAGAACATCTATACCTTCTGAGTTTGCAAAACAGACCACTGTACTTCAAATCCCACTGGCGTAAAGGGGCCATGGGGCTGGATTACTGTCAATGTCATACCTTTTTTTGGCCTTTGGTTGCTATTACAAAGACTACTGTCCAAACAGCATGAGATGATGACCAAGGCAATGAGGAGACAGATTGGGTGTACATGAGTTTACTCTTTGCCTCCTACAGGGAGACGTGGAAGAGTTAGTTCATCAGGGTATAAGATAACCAGATTTGATTTTGCCCAAATTAAGATGTTAATTTTTCGGGTTGTTTTTGGCATTGTCATTTTTAAAATAACAAGGCTTAAGTTAAATATAGGTATCTCAGAAAGAGGATTTTCAAAATTTTGTTAAATTTACTCATCCTTTCTCAACACCTTTTTGTCTTTACATTATAATTTTAAAAGAAAAAAAGACACTAGTAACTTTGCAAATTTTGTTATTTTCTAGACTCTGTGTACCTTGTATCATGTCATATCAGTCTGTTCGTTAATTTTAGGTTGCTTTATTACACTGCCATTGTTTTATGTCATTTGAAGGCATTAAAATGCCACAGAATAACCTTGAACAAAAAAAGCATAGCTAAAACAGCTTTGATATTTTCTGGATATTGATTCTCTAATTGGATTAGAGTCTCCCTTTGACAGAATTCCAAGAAGGTGAAGGTCCAGGTCATAATTCACAAATGATTGGATCGCCTCCCGATGACCACAGATGACACACATCCATTCAACAAACACTGATCAGGGGCCCACAGTGGGCCTGGCTCTGCGCACCGCCATCTTTGTCCACACAGCCATACTCCTGGTGGCACATCCAGGGAAGTAGATGGAGAGTCAGCACAGGTTTGGAGTCTGTTCCAATCTGCTTTCATGTTTGCCTTGGAGAAGGAAGAGCCTCTGGGGATGACTGAGGAGAGCTGAAATGACACGTGACCCAAGAAGGGATGCTGACACCTTCCTTTCTGTGTGCCCGAAAGAAATGTGTGGCTTCCAGGTGACAGGTCTGGACTTTACAGGAAGCTCTTTGAACTGCCTCAAAGACCTAGTAGCTGTCCATGACCTCAGAGCTTGGAGGTAGAATCGGCTTGCCAGTGCTCTGGCGCCAGCAGGTAGTTTCTGATAAGGCAGCTGGTGGGGAAATATGCTTAGTGAGACTTGGACAGTATTGGAAGCATTGTGGACCTTCACTGAAATGTTCACTAGAGTTATACAACACTCTGACCACGAGATTTGTATTACAGAAAAGATTAAGTGGTTGATTTTCCTTTCTTTCAGTTAAGTTTTCCATGCTTTCGCGATGAGAAATCTTGCAGATGGGGAAAGCCAGGTTATCCAGACAGGTTTAAGTGTCCTTTGGTGCCCTCCTGTTGCTTTACCTTTTAACCCCACCCCCTGGGGGTAAGCTAACACTTTTGCACATTGAAAATTGAAAAATTATAATCAAGCTTTTGCAATAAATTAAGTGCTTTTAGGTGCTTTCCTTCCTTAAATTCTTACAACACTGCAAAGAGTATGATCGCACTCATACTATTTTATTGAGAATCAGAGAAGTTTCATCTCTGAGGTAGGATTTAAATTTCATTCTGTGAAATACTAAGGTGCATGTTGTTGCAGCTGCCAAATGCAGCTATCTCCACAGGGACCCCCTACACATGGGTGAGGAGTTGGCTGACCTATTATCCATGACATTTATTGAAGCCTGGACATTCTTTTCAAGAATACAACAGCTGAGAGACACCATAAGGGGCAGGGAAACTGTTCCTTAGCATTTCCACCCATGTTCCATATTATCAAAATTTGTGAATCTGCTAATTTTCTAAGTCTAATGAACAGTGTTGCAGATTTTCACATCTTTGAGGAGTAGTAGCAGAATTAGATATCACATTTGTTTAAGATTTGACCTTAGCTTTTACCTAAGCCTTTCTTATGCTACATAAACTTTCATGTTCTTTAACCTGCTAACATGGGCTGTGAGGGCCTTGGCGCTTGGCTAAGGGGTGAAGGTGGAGAGAGACCAGCTGAGTGGGGGCCCTCTGGGAGAAGTGGGGGAGCTGTACAGATGGCATTTGGACTTTACTACAATATGTCATACATGCACTCTTTAAAGAGGTTTCCAGAGTACTAATTTTTTAATTTAAAAAGGAAAGTTTAAAGGTAAATTGCTTTTCAAAAAAGCCAGAAAAAAAATCACAGTTGAACAAGACTTCCTGACGTATGGAAAATAGTCAACCCAGGGCCCACTTCTCAACTAGAAATAGCAGAGAAAGAGAGCTTAACTTTTTAAGAATGACAGTGAAATGAAATGGAATTGTGCCCTGGGGGATCTGACTGCTTCTGTTCTTTATCTGATAATCAAAGAACTGAGCAGGAATAGTACAAGTCTATCCACAATGGCTCATTAATATTCAGTACAACTTGGCTTCTAATGTTCCACATAGTCAGTCATGTTTTTTGATATACTACAAGCCACTGTGACCTCATGGTTAGCAAATAAGGCACATTAGTTTTGTCTGTTCAAAGGAGTTTTTAAAGTGGATTTTCAAAACTTCAGGGACATAGAAAATATCCCAGGTGGTTTCCAAGACCCACCTTGATGACCTGTGCTGCCTCCACTTCAGGACTCACTCTGGGGTTTTCTGAGGCATGTGAGACAGCAGTGAGTGTCTGGGAGGAGGAAAACTCATGAAAAGTAGGTAAAAATTCTCTGGAAAAAAGTTGTTGCCTAGTTATGTTGCCTTCAATAATGACAGTTGGATTTTGGTGGCTTTTTTTCCGCCTAATACCTTTGACTTTTTTTCCTACAGTGAGCCCAGAATTTAATATTAAACTTGGCAAGTTAAAATTTATATTAGATCCATCGCATAATTGTGAAATCTTGGGCTGGCTCCTAAGTTTGGCCTGAGTTGCCTCATATTTCTGAAAGTAGGATTGCCAGGGTGATACTCCTGATATTCCTATCTTTGTGTTTAAACAAAATGGGAGCGAAATTAAAAGTAAAGGTCTTTGATGACTAAGAGTAGATGCTTCATGGTGGCTTTCATCATAAATAAAAGATAAAAGGAATCTATTAAATTTTGTTCTTTCCTTCTTTATAAACTCCTAATTTGTTAGTTAAAATAAGTGCCAGGCACTCACAAAGCTTCAAATGATTACAGGTAGATTATAACATTTTAAAAAATATTCTAGATGTTCATGAAATAATAGTGAACAGCAATCATCTAAAAAAGACTTGATGCTAATTAATATTTGGCTTAATTTTCCATTTTTTATTTCTAGTTTTTTTCCTTCTTATTTTTTATTTGAATCATGGCTAATATTTATATCTGACGACTGCTAGGTTGCATATCTGGACATAACAGTGGTAAGTTTTAGACCTGACAATTTAAGGATTTATATAAAAATGAATAGGATTTCTTCAAGAAGAGGCTTAGGATTTCATCTGGGGAAAATTGGTATTTTCTCAGTCTATGATTACATTGGTGAAGCTTAGAAAGTAATTCTAAGCTCCTGAATATATTTATAAGGGCCTGCTACATGATTCTTGCTCAGCGGAATGGAGAGGCTTTTGTGTGTCCAGGTGGACTGCTCAGGTGATGCTCTGATGAGCACCTTTAGTTAAGTAAGATAGCAGCTGTAGAAAGTGTCCTGTGGACTGTTGGGTAGAGATAGAAATCACAAAAACAACGTTAAAGATATGTCAGTGCCATCACCAAGGAAGCAGGCTGGACAACAGATTGTAAGCTCAAAGTTTGCAGGAGGTGGGCCTTCCCATGTGTGTCAGGGAAAAGGCTCCAAGGAACCTCTGCAGTTGCTATTTATTGAGAACATGCGCCCCTCCGCTGAGCCCCGCCCGGTCACTGGAGTTCCACAGCTGATCAATTTCCAACTGCCAAAGTGTGATCATTAACATCCAGTAACTGCCACTTTGTCTCTGCAAGCCTGCGGTCCCTGTTCCTACACATTTTGCTGCATAGATTCCTACATAAGTTGTTACTATATAAGTTGTTACATAGGTTGTTACAAATCTTATTACATAGGTCGCTACACATCCTGTTTCATAGGATGTTACATACTCTGTTACATAGGTTGCTACATATCCTGTTACATAGGTTACTACATATCCTGTTACATAGGTTGCTACAGAGATAAGGTGGTGAGGTTGGTTGTGCAGACTTGGTGACATCTTTATTTCTCTCAAGGATTTGCATTTGTTGCAAAGTATGGGAGAAAGTAAAATGTCAAACCTCTTTTTTTATTTTATTTTATTTATTTCTTTCCTTCTTTTTTTTTTTTTTTTTTTTTTTGTAGAGACAGAGTCTCACTTTACCGCCCTCTGTAGAGTGCTATGACGTCACAGGACTCAGAGCAACCTCCAGCTCTTGGGCTTCCGCGATTCTCCTGCCTCAGCCTCCAGAGGAGCTGGGACTAATTTGTTTTTCTTGAAAATGGGAGGGGAGTCTGTCCTAATTATGAAAATCACAATAAGGCATTTTATTGTAACAGATAATAATGTCTAATGAGGAAAAGATTTCTGATTGCTGGTAGTTCTGATATTTTTGGCTTTATTATGATAAATATTCAGGTATGGGTGTTTATTTCTTTGTCATGGATAAAGGAATTTATTTGTATATGTTGTTTCCTCAAATTCATATACAAAATATATAAAATATAACTCTGCTTTCAAAGTGTATGTTGGACTTTGGGGGGATGTCACTTGTTTGTTTTTCAAAGCAGGCTATGTGTCTATAGAGATCAGTGCTGTTTCCAATGCCTTGAAGATATTTCTAATGGTTGTTAACACGTTTAGACAAAACCTGATTTGGTGGTGTTTTTCAGTGTAGGTGAGAGAAAATGAGTGTCCTAGAACTTCTGCAAATTCTCCAGTACCTTGGCAGAAAAACTCACTGATGCGGAGATGATGGTGGTTATAGGAGTGGCTAAAAATCACCTTATGCTATTACTGAATGAAAGCACCAGAGATCATCTGCCTTAAGTTAGCCATGAAAGACTATCTAGTTTTTCTTTTCCATTAGAAATGTTTACTGTGTGTTTTTCTCTTTCTAAAATTCACCGTATGGTGTACAATAAAAAGGATGTGTGCTAACTCACAGGGACATCAGGAGACTCAGAACATGGTACCACATCCCAGGTCAAATAAAAACAACTCTGAGTCTTTAAACACAAAAGAGGACCCCACCACCCCCACAGAGCAAAACTGTCTGGAAAGAATATTTGTCCCATTTATGTAATCATAATTATTGTCAATAATATTGTTTTATTCTAGGAACAGATTTCTACCAGAAAGTGATTGCGTTTGGGGTTTTCTTTCTGATTCATCCAATTAGTGTACTATCAATACTATCCAAAGGTATAATTCGATGCAGTTTGATTTCAGAGGTGGTACTAAATCTTGAATTTTAATTTTGACCTGAGCTATGTCAAGTTTTCTCAACAGAAGTTGCCAGGGGAAGTTTAATAAAGATTAGTAAATAGGTCTGGGCTGGGTTGCTCATGACTGTAATCCCAGCACTTGGGGAGGCCAGGGAGGGTGCATTGCCTGAGCTCTGGAGTTCCAGACCAGCCTGAGAAGGAGCAAGACCCCATCTCTAAAAATAGCCAGGTGTTGTGGTGGGCTCCTGTCAGGGGTCCTCAAACTTTTTAAACAGAGGGCCAGTTCACTGTCCCTCAGACCATTGGGGGGCCAGACTATAGTTTAAGAAAAAACTATGAACATATTTCTATGCACACTGCACATATCTTATTTTGAAGTAAAAAAACCAAAACGGGAACAAATACAATCACACTGCTTCATGTGGCCCGTGGGCAGCAGTTTGAGGACCCCTGTACTAGCTGCTCAACAATCTCAGGCAAGAGAATTGCTTGAGCTCAGGAGTTTGAGGTTTCTGTGAGTTATATGGCACTGTACCAAGGGCGACAAAGTGAGACTCTGTCTAAAAGAAAAAAAAAAAAAAAAAAGGTGATGTAGGTTAACAGGATATTGAAAACTGGTAGATAATATTCAGTATGGCTGTGGCTTACAGATAGCAAAAAAGTTAGTAGTGGGACTACAGTCCCAGAAAGGGATAAGACAGAAAGACAGAAAGGTGTACTTTATGGCAGTGGGGAATTCAAAAGAAATTATTTAAATGATCTATGTTAAAGGTAAACTTACAGTAGAAATGAAATTATCTGGAGCGATAACATGGATATGTAGGCTACCGTGTAGCTTTTTCCTTTCTATTTTCTCCTTGTGTTAATTAGGTATAAAAAGCCAGGCTGTGAGTGCTTGTATTTTATACTTTAGACAACATATTGGTATTGTAAAAATACAGCCTTTTTAAGAGGTTTTATTTGGTTCTACTGTAGCAAAAGCAAACTTTAAAATGATGGTGTATTTAGAAGCCTTTTTAAAAGTTGCAGATTAACATGAAGGTGAAAATGTTTAGGTTACGCTGTTTTCATTTCTAAGGTGAAGTTCAAGTTGTAGTTAAGCCCTTCACCCAGGGGGCGCTGCTGAGCACCCTCACATTGTGCACGTTGGATGAGATCCCACCAATCACCCTTCCTCCTCCGTCCTGCCTTCCTCTCCTCCCCTCCCCATTGCTGGACTATACTTGTGTTATACTTGTATATGTGGGGATGTAGTTTTTTATATATTGGTTTCACATCAGTATTGAGTACATTAGATACTTTTCCATTCTTGTGATACTTTACTAAGGTGAATATGTTTCAACTCCATTGAGGTAAACACAAGTGGTGTAAAGGCGTCATCTTTTCTTATGGCTGAATAGTACTCCTTGGTACATGCACCATAGTTTGTCAATCCATTCATGGGTTCATGGGCACTTGGGTTGCTTCCATGTGTTGACAATTGTGTAGAAGTCTTTTTATAAGACTCTGTTTTTAGGGGTTTAGTTTCTAGAGTCTCAAAGTCTTTCATCTAGGAATCTTCTGAACTTGACGAATTTGTGGTAAAACTTACAAAGAATATAAAGTTTGGAAGCATACAACCTGCATCATGTGTCAAATTACACTCAGTACAGCCGACATCTGATATTGGGACTTTTCTCCCCTTAAAAAAGGAATATAAAATATTTACTTAAGAGTCCTGATAAGTTTCAGCTTTTGTAGATTAAAAAAAAGACAGATGATTCCAACAACTCAGAAAGATTACTTGAGTATACTTTGCAGAAGTGATTTTTAAGGGGATTGTCCTTGACTTATGGAGCTGGAAGATGTCTGCCCCCTCCACAAAGAGTCTGCCTGAATCACCGAGACTCCTTAGCTCATTGTGTCTAGTCTGGAAGCTCCTTGGCAGCTACTACAAGGGTGGGAATCTAACACCTGGAAGGTGCAATAGGTAAGAGGAGTTGAGGAAATAGACAGTAACAACCCAAGAAGCAGACGCAAGGATTTAGCTTAGTCCCAGGCAACAATGACCTAATTTCAATTTTGTGCCTGTTAAACGTGGGATTATAAAATTCTTAGCAAAAGAAAAGCACTGAAAAAGTAGTTAATAGGTTTGTCAACTTGATTAGACGAGGAGCAGCTTGAGGCCAGTGACTGTACCTTTTACTGCTACAGGCCCAGTAGTGTCTGGTACGGAGCTGTATTGAGTGTTTGTTGAGTGAAGAAGAAAATTATAACCAAGATGCCAAGTGTGTTTAGAAAATATATTTTGCTTTTTGAGTATATTCTGGTAAAACTAATGTTAGTGATTTGGAATTTGAGCCTTGCTAGTGGTGAAATCAGGCTATTGAAATATTAATAATAATAATAATAAAAGAGCTGTTGTGATTATCGTGGAGCAGAACTCAGTTAAGTCCTTTAGAGTTGCCCTACTCAGAGTGTCATCTGCAGAGGAGCACGGTGTGAGGGTGAGTGTTTAGAGACCTTTGTAGCAGTTTGGCTGAGTAATCTGACATCTTCTGAATCTAATAATGAAAAAAAATTGGACTTACATATGTTGTATGTCCCTATTTTTAATAACATTTTCAGTTATTAATTTTTATTGAAATGTACAATTATATCAGTCCTGATGGAGTGGAAAAACAACAAAATTTTTTCTTCATTGCTGACCATTTAAAAACATTGCTGTAGAGGACCCAATGAAAATATGCCATTCCTTATACTATTCATAATGAAGAATATAAACAAACACTTTTAAATTTGAAAATGCATTATTTTTGAAAAGACCCGAATTTCTTCCTAAGTGTTTTTCTCTCTCTCTGCCTCTCTGAGCCTCCAGTCTATGCTCTAACAGCCTTCTGGCAATGAAATCCTCCGTAGATGGGAACAGAGCAGCAAGCTGCTTGCTGTTTCCAACTGACTGTAGTATCCTGGTTAGCTACCAGGGCACTGCAGAAAGAACCAATCCACATGGCTCGTCTGTTCTCTTGGTAACCGAGAGATGCTGTCTCCTTCTGGCGGGTCTCATATCCAAGGCACGTTAGGGTTATTTCTTGGTAATGAATCCCTATTTTGAACATGGTTGACTAGTGACTCTCAGAGAAGGGAGTGGACAGGCACAGGAAAGTATCATTCCAATGCAGTTACCAGCTTTTTGTAATTTTCAGCCCAGTGCCAAATCATCTAGACTGGAGTGATTCTTTGGATGGCTCTGTCAGACAGGATAAATCTTTCTGCTTGCAGAATGAACAGTGGGCTTAAATGAACATCAGCACTTTCAGCACTGGTGCACCCAATTCCACACTTCTGAGTCTCTTAGAGCTCCCATTGATTTTAATGATGATGTTCAAAGATTCAGTCTGTCACACCTAGATGAGAACTGGCCTCATAAAATGTGCCCGAAGCTGGTGGATTGGTGATATGGTAACACCAATCACTGTGGGGGACAAATACTTGTAATTGGCTCAACTCTTGCTGTTTGTGATTAATCATCTCTTCTGACATGCGATGATTCAGTGTCACCTGCCCAGTAATTCTGTAACCACATGGAAGCTAGCTGCTAGGGAACAAAAGCAGGTTTGAATTCTGAATCCTCACTTTCCTTGCAAAAAGTAGTGAACTATACAATTGTATTTAAGTATTCAAGGATGTCCTAACAAATACAGCATTTTGAGCTCATTATGTAATTTGCTCAGACTAACCCCAGAGATTGGTTTGGGAATGATGTCTTTGCATTGTTGTGGGTGATTTGTGATGGCTCCGTTTCTCATGGGTCATGCGCGTCTCCACAACGGCATTTCAGTGTTCTCACTTGTGAAATAACATGATTCAAAAATACCTTCAAGGTCTTTTTCAGTTTTCAGCTTGTGGAAATTCTGTTTGTGCTATCACTGAGTCCCCATTAGATGATAATGCACTAGACATTACGGAGAATATGAAAGGAGGAAGCCAGATATTTTGATGTTTACATTCTTATGTGCCATTCAAATAGCTATCTTAAGATAAAAATGCAGCATTCTGTGCTTTGATTGTTGAGCAAAGTCACAGACGCCTCAGAGATCCCTGATATTTTACCTGTACTCAAGTGTCAGAGTTACTGGGTGTCTGAGATGAGATGAGGAATGGTTCACATAGAGTTAATATATATTAACTGAAAGTAAATGATTAAAAATTCAAACACTTTCCTAGAAAACATATAGCAGCCCTTCCCACTTAAGAATGATGTGAAGGGATGTGAAATATTATTAGTAGCTGAAGAAATCAAATGGCAAAATGTTTTTGCCTTCTAGAAAATTCTACTGGTTAGGATATGCTAAATGGTGTTGGGGTAACAGCCCCTGGCTTTTTAGAGGTTTAGCACAACAGTTTTATTATTATTTTTTAATACTCAGGCTGCAGTCCTCTGTAGGTTTGGAAAACTCTTTAGGGGTGATTGTTCTCTATGCTGCAGTGTAGTGAATCCATCATTTTGGAGAAGTGTCATCTGGGAGATGTGACTTCCTTAGACAGTGTGGCAGGGTGGGGAGTGGGGAGAGAAAGCAGGCAGAATTGTCCACCAGCTTTGAAACACTTGTGTCTGTCTGGAATGATGAAGTCCCATTTCTACTCACAGCTATTGGCCAAAGCAAATCGCCAGCTACAGCTAAGTTCAGGAGGTTGAAGAAGTGTGATCCCCCGTGTATGTGAAAGGAGAGGAGAATTAGAAATATTAGTGAGCAGTGGTAATCTTTACCATTATATTAAGCATTACAAAGGTTGGCAGAGTTGTGAGGAAATATACATTGATGGTGTATATACCTTGATTCCATTTTATAGATGGGCATTAGCAACAATTCCAATTGCTTGGGTCTAGCAATTTAGCTGTGCAACTCCAGCTAACCTTTACTAGGCATTTATTATGCACCAAGTACTATACTGAGACCTTTGCATACTTTATTATATTTAGAGCTTATTTTTGGAAGTATATTTTAAGGATAATAAAGAAATAAGTAGACATATGCGGAAAAATCCCACAGGAAATGTCTTCTTTTAAACAACCTTGTATTTATGCTTCAAGAAGGGAGTCATTAAGTCTCATGCCTGTACCATGAAGTACTGACATGGATCTGTGTTCTTATCTGTGATCTATCCTCAAGTGAAAAACAACTTCATAAGGCAGCAAGTATGTATATTATGGCCACATTAAGGAGTATGTATAATATGTATAATATACATAAGCAAGTATGTATAATATGGCCATGTATATACATAGAAAAAAGTTTGAAACGATAAATGTACGTAGTTCCCTCAGTATGGTCAGATTATAGGATGTTTTCCTCCTTTATACTTTAAAAGTTTTCTGGATCTCTCTTACAAGGAATATGCGTTTCCTTTAAAACAAACCAAAAAAAAAAAAAGCAAATTTGATCTTAAAATAAATTATAATCATTTATTTTTTATTGCTTCCATCCAAAAAAGGGAACATTTTACAGCAATAAAAGATGTACATTACTCAATAATAAAAACAAAGCAGGAGGAATCACGCTACCAGACCTGAGACTGTACTATAAATCAATAGTGATCAAAACAGCATGGTACTGGCACAAAAGCAGAGAAGTAGATGGTTGGAACATAATAGAGAACCAAGAGATGGATCCAGCTACTTACCATTATTTGATCTTTGACAAGCCAATTAAAAACATTCAGTGGGGAAAAGATGCCCTATTTAACAAATGGTGCTGGGTGAACTGGCTGGCAACCTGTAGAAGATTGAAACTGGACCTACACCTTTCACCATTAACTAAGATAGACTCTCACTGGATAAAAGATTTAAACTTAAGACATGAAACTATAAAAATACTTGAA
>CAUYPK010021345.1:0-16421 GCA_963574355.1 Loris lydekkerianus | reverse complement strand
ATATTGTGATGAGTCAATTCACTGTGATCCAACACCACCCTGTCAACGGCAAAAAAGTAACAAAATTTATAAAAAAAAAAAAAAAAAAAAAAATTTCCTCAAAATTAGAATAACTGCAAAAATTTTCAGAAATGAACAGTTTAGAGATTAAGATGGAGCAAAGTGGGCCTGGAGTAAAGACATGGGGGTGCTATTATAAAGGATTAATCAGAGAGATACATGCAAGGATGAAACTGCTCTGTATCTTAACTAGACTGTTCTGTAATTTCTGTTTTGTAACTTGTCACAAGCCTATCCCTGCAATAAAATTGTTTTAATAAATACATACAGATATATAAATGACTACAAGTAAATCTGAGAACATCTACTTAAGATCAAAATCACAATATCCTAGTAGTACAATAGTTTTTCCAGTCATCATTACTGGGAAAAACTGAACAAGAACATATATGTAGGTTTTCTCTGTATTCCTTTTTTTTTTTTTTTTTTTAAGGTAGTCTCACTCTGTGCCATAGGTAATGTGCTGTGGCATCATAGTTCACAGAAAACTCAAACTCTTGGGCTCAAGTTATCCTCTGACCTCAGCCTCCTGAGTAGCTGGGACTACAGGTGTCCAACACCTGGCTATTTTTAGACATGGGGTCTAGCTCTTGCTCAGGCTGGTCTCGAATTCCTGAGCTCAAGCAATCCACCCCCAGTGCCTCCCAGAATATTAGGGTTACAGGAGTGAGCCACCATGCCCAGTCTTGTACTCCTTTTTATATCTGCCTATAATTTTATAATTATTTCAACAAAAATTTCAATTAAATTTAGATTATTTTAAATTGTGGTAGCAGCATGAATTAAACTATGATTACCTTTTAACATTAGATGAACTAAAAAATACCTGAATTTTTTTTTGATAATTATACTTACTCATTTTAAGCATCAGATACTTAATGGAAACTTTAAAAAGTAGATATTAAATATAATATTACTGCTGTGAATCATAAATTCATGGATTTTTTCAAATCCATGGAAAAAATCAAATATTAAAGTTGCTTTGCACTTAAAAGTAACATTTCAAATATACATCATGGATTCTTGTTTAAAAAATAAAAATAATTTTATATTATACATTATTCATTTATCAAAAGTTTATGATATTACTCATTTGTCAAAGTTTATGATATAGTAATGAAAATTTGAGGGCTAAGCACATGTGTGTCATAATTTCTTGTGTATGTTTATTGTAGACTATAGAAATATAATAACTTGACCAATTATAGATCCCAAGAATTTCATTAGAATGTTCACACTTAAGTTTCCTAAAGAACATGAAATATATAGATTTTAAAGAGATTTTCACATTTTGTATTCACTTTTAACTCTTTACTATATTTTATATTGACAACCTGGTGAGCTTGAGAAATTTTAATCTATTTACCTTTAAAATTTTTAATTTATTTACCAGGAAGATATTTTGTTTGTTTGTTTGTAGTTTTTGGCCAGGGCTGGATTTGAACCCACCACCTCTGGTATATGGGGCCGGTGCCCTACTCCTTTGAACCTCAGGTGCTGCCCCAGAAAAATATTTTTGATAGTTATTTATACAAATACTTTTGATAGTTATTTATTTTTCTTTGGTAAAAAGAGAGCTGTAGCATTTGCATTTGTAATTTCTAAGCAGTAATGATGGGAGGCTAATTGGAAGGTTAATTATGAGGACATTCAATCTGCAGGAAACACGTAATTATTGTTTTTCATGAAACAGAAATCTTGTTTCTTTGAACTATGCTCATGAAAGCTTACAAAGGCCTACAGGTCAGGACTATTGATGCTGTGAGTGCTTCATTTAATTCTAGCCATTATAACTTTATAGAGACAGTTCCTAGAACAAGAGTAGATAGAGATGTTGGCCTAACTTCTTTTTATTTAATGAAATCTCAGGCCCAGGGATATTTAACTTGTTATCTCATGAGATCATAACCCATTGGATTAAAACTTAAAATCAAGTACACATCACAAATTATTTTATAGAGAATTTTAGCTCCCAAGCCAGCATGTTGGGAGCCATTATTAGACCTCTTAGGTTCAGTCCAGAGTCATGTTGGAATGTTAGCATAATATTTAATATTGCATTTTCTTCAAGGAAGCATTCTCATTTTTCTAAAACTTGAACCTAGGAATGAATTGAATGAGGATAGAATCAAAGTCATATGTCTGATCCATCCAACACCAGTTCCTCTCGGATCCAGTAACATATTATTACTATCCCTTAGAGATCAAACAGAAACAGTTTTCTGTGCAGTGTGTAAGGATTTTCAACATTTCCACTCCAACCTAAAAATGAGTAAAAAGCTGAATGAACTGCAAAATGAACTCTTTTTAGATCCATAAGTGAAGCAAGGTTTCAGGGCAAACTGTTGACCCCAAATTGAAAAGACAGACAGGAGAATTTAGAAAATTACAACTTATCTGAGCAAGAACCTCCATGGGAACTACTGTCCAGGAAACTGAACTGTAATTGACAAATTAATAGAGTCTCAGTGTGAACAAGTCTGAGAGATAAAACTCCAGGGGGGGTAGGATATCAGGGACCCCCAAATTTTTGTAAGTTTTACCTCATGGAGCTGGAGCTCTACCAGGTTCTTATAGTAAATAGTGGAGAAAAATGTCATCCTGCTTCGGACAAGGAGAGAGAGACAGGAACCATCTTGCAAGTAAGTATTCTATTCGTATCAAGGTCAGCTCTCAGAAGGAATTATTTAACCAGAGGCTAACCTGCTGGATTTTTATCAGAGGCTAGCTAACCTAGAGGAACAGAAACACCAACTCCATGTAGCTCTACCCCATAACTGGAAGACGGAAAATACCTAATTTCTGCTCACTTTAGCCTTCCACATGAAAGAAGGGAAATACACAATTCTAGTCATTTTTCTGTTCCATCCAAGGGTGGGAGGTGAATAGTAGCTGAGAAGTACTTGTGAAGTTCACAGTCCAGAGGGACAAAATAACTAAAATGCTGACACCTGATTTTATCACTATAAAATTCCTCCCCTCCTCTCATACCTTATTACTACATTACAAAGTTTATTTGTAACAGTTCTAGTACATCATGTCCAGCAACAAGAAAAAAATTACAAGGCATACTAATAGGCAAAAAAATGAAACATAGTTCAAAAAAACAGATCAATCTCTAAACTTAGATATGGCAGGAATATAGGAATTTAAAACAATCATGATTAATATGCTAAGGGCTCTAATGTATAAACAGCATATAAGAACAGACAGGCAGTACAAGATATAGATGGAAATTCAAAGGAACAATGAAGAAGAAATGCTGCAAACTAAAAACATCATAACTATAATGAACCTTTGATGAGCCTATTAGTAAAGTTAGGAATGAATCTCTTATCTTGAGGATATCCCAAAAGAAACTTCTAAAACTGAAAAGCAATGAGTAAAAAGACTGGAGGAAAAACAGAACAGACTATCCCAAAATTATGGGACAATTACAATTAATTAATTGTCTTACTTAGTGCCTAGCCTGTAATATCTTGAAAATCATTGTCTAGTATTGATAATAGCCACCCCCTCTAAAGTATTATAGTGCTATAATTAAAAATACTGGTTTTAGGTTTAAAATATTATTTTTATAATGTTAAAATTTACCATATTATTTTCCAGACCTGTTCTTAATAATAATAAACAGAATGTTTACTATTCATTGAGAAGTTCTCACGTGTCAAGCAATAGTTAAAGATGTAAATTCAAACATGCCATATGATGCCTCTCAGCATCTTAAGAGAGATAGTAAAGTACTAGTACTATAACAATTTTATTTTAGGAAATATACAGGGAAAAATGTAGAAGAAATAGTATTTAGAGATATATGACAGAGAATTTTCTAAACTGATGAAAGACATCGATGAACAGTTTTAAGAAGATCAGAAGGGCCCAAGTAGGATGAAAAGTTCAAACCTAGCCAAATAGCTGAAAATAAAAGACAAGTATAAAATTGTTAAAGCAGCTAGAGAAAGAATATACATTATCTTACAAAAAATCTAATAAAATGTACCTGATGTTATAGTTAAAGTAGTAAAGAGAGAAAAAAATGTAAAATCCAAGGAGTTCCTATAAATAAAGTGTTTAATACAGTGTCAGGCATCTAGTAAAAAAAAAAAAAAAAAAAAAAAATTAAATGCTAAGGAAAATAACTGGCAATCTAGAATTACATATCAGTGATTATTAACTTCTTAAAGGTGGGATAAATATGGTTTCCCAGAAATAAAATTTGAAGCTATTGGTCACCATTAAGACTGTAAAAAGAATACATTAAATTGAGGTCTATAGGCAAGATAAAAATATTTCACATGAAAATATGGAATGATGGGGGAGGATGCCATGAAGGGTGAATATGTGAGAGGATCATTCAATATTGATTGAAAGAAGTTACTAGAAATGCCTTGTGGAGTTTAGTATAAACATAAAACCAAAATGCTGTTAAAATATTATATTTAGCAGAGGGAGACACGAAGGTGCTATGTCTTATTTCTGATCTGGACACTAACTACATGTGTTTTTATCTTGTGAAAATGTTATCAAGGGAGCACTTAGGTATGTGTACTTTATGTGTATATAAATGCTTATGCATATTGTAGGCCTTTTTAAATATAATAACTATCTTATTTTAATATCAAATACTATCATGGGCACCTAACAACTTCTTGAGGCCAAATATATAATGTTGGTTTCATAAAATTATAATGGAACTGAAAAATTTCTGTCACCTAGTGATGCCTCAGTCATCATAAAATCATAGCACAGCATGTTGCTGACATGTTTGTGGTGATTCTGGTGTAAACAACCCTACTAAGTTGTTAGTCATATGAATGTACAGCACACACAATTGTGGATACCACATAATATTAGATAATGATAATAAACGACTGTGTTACTGTTTTATGTATTTAGTATAATGTGCTTTTTATTATTATATGTAATATATAAACATCTATCTAAAACAACTATCTTTCTGGTTAACTGTAAAACAGCCTTGTGCAAATCTTTCAGTGGTATTCCAGTAGAAGGCATTTTTATCACGGGAGATGACAGCTCCATGGGTATTATTGCCCTGAAGACCTTCTAGTGGGACACAACGTGGAAGTGAAGTCTAAACCAAAGTGCATGTTGCATGTTCAAATATTTCTACTTGTCAGATGCCTTCCTAGGTTCTTCAGAGTTTTGAAATTCCCTGGGCTGTCCAAAGGGTCCTCTGGTTGGCTGCTGCTAACTCAACTTTCTAATCTAGCAACAATTCCTCACTGATTCTTTCCACAGTCTGACAATTCCAGGTGATTCCCCTTGGTAGGTTTTTTTTGTTGTTGTTGTTGTTGTTTCCTGTTCATTTTAGCAAGATCAATTAACCCTGAATCCCATTCCTTGGAATTTTTGTTTTTGAAAGGGAAGTATGTAACTGCCCCATCATCTCTTCATCCAGCCTCCCATCAGCCTTTAGAATTTTACAAGTTTGCTCTCATAATCCCATTTCCTTCATACTCTGGGTTCGAATTCTTTAAGTGGTTCTAAAGTCCCTCTTACTTGGCTTGAGATAGGTAATGAGGAAACATCAATGTGTCTCAGAGATATTAATGTGTACTGGGGAAGAAAGGAGAGAGATTTTTAGCATTAGCCATCCTTCTCAATTCATTTACAGAGGGCTGAAGACAGCAAAGGGGAAAGCAAGATAGGACTGGGAAATACTGATGCTGCAATTTCATCCCCTTGAAGTAATTCCACAGCTTCTGTTATAATTGCATAACCTACCATTTGATAGGGAAAGGAATAAAGACAGAATTCTCAGATGTTTTGCTGGCCACTGTGTCCACTTCTGATCTCAGCTAGTCTTAGATGTTGCCCACATCTCTTCTCAGGTGATTAGGCATAAGCACCACTGCCGTTATGTCCCAAGGTATTGTTGGGGAAGTCAACAAGCCATACACAAGAAAGAGTGTAGTTGACAAAGACACGCAGCTAGAAAGTTTTGTGACAACTGGCCTTCTCCTTTTATTGTCTGTTATTTACTTCTAACACCAGGATGTAGATCACTGTCTGTTGTCCCAAGATTTTCTGAGTTTTTCACGGCTGGAATATCTTCAGTGTGAACACTAGTGACTGTCTAGTCCTGACAATGTTTCAACTTATTTTGGTTCAAATAATTCATTCAAAACATACATTTTCAAAGTGGAAAAGTAGTTTAATAGAGCAAATGCAGTCATTCTAGCTTTTGTATGGTTTCCATATTATTTGTTCAGATTTTACTACATTAGGCAGTAAGTCAATAAAAAATTCTAAAAATACAAGAATGGTGCAAGCACTGTTGCAATTTTTTTCCTATAAATTGCAAATGGTTAGAAAATTGATGAAAACAAAATTACCTCACAAGTGGCTGAGAAAAGATACTGGTTTGTTAGATGACTCAAAAAGTAATAGGCAAATAGCTTTTATAGGGAGTGCTCTTTGAATTCAGATTATTAGGGTCTTGTTGCCTCTTGTGAAAATGAGTTTGTAGGCATTCACTGATTGTCAGAGGAAAAAATAATAATGCCATCCATTTACATAACACCTTAAAACATTTAAACCAATTCTTTGAACTTGTTTACTAAACTAACTTTATATGGGGAGGATCAGTCTTTTTGAGCTCTTTTCCAGCCGAAGAAACCAAACTGTGCAATAGTTGAGTCATTTTCTTGAAGTCTCAGTGGAAGTGGCCACATAGACTAAAACCCAATTTCTTGTTCAGTGCCCATTGTTCTTCCGGCACACATCCTCTCCTAGAGGTATTATGGACAGCATGTTTTTACTTCCCTTTGCTACCGCTAGCATTTAATGCACAACTTTAATACTTATTCAATGAATGAATTCTTTGAATTCTTTGTGAAGCCCTTTCTGTCATCATAAATTCTAGAGATATATTTACAGAAGGTGTTTTTACAAGGTTTACTGATTTCCTTTTCAATTGCAATATTGCAAATGATGTGATGGTGAAAATATGTGAGATAAATTATAATCATCCTAATGTGTACACCTATTATTCGATTTTCAAAGCTAATTATTCTGTCACAAAAAATTTTGCTAACCCATGTCTTTAGTTTCCTGTTTGGAGTCCAAAATTTTATATCAAATTTGCCTGCTTTAGACAGCTCACATTGTTGTTAAAATTTTGAGTTTATAGAGGTCATTGGCACATGGGAAAAGTAATGCATATTTTGCTGAATTTCTGGTACATAATAGAAGAAAACTTTTCTAAAGCTGTCAGAGTTGATTGCTCAGTTTTGGTAGAGCAATAAATATGTGTTAGTCAGATAACTTGTGAAATAACAGAGTAATGAGCAGTCATCAAAAAAGCAAACTTTCAGTGAGGTAATTACCTCTAGAGTAATATGCATCAAGTATGTGCGCATTTCTTCAGTGTCAAATTTTCTGAACCACTTTTCTCATTTTAATCTAAAGGAGACATCCAACCAAGTGTGTTATTTGTGCACAGACAAAACTAGATGCTTGTCAAAATGTGGATTTGCTTTCAGAAGCAGCTGGCAACTTGTTAGGAATAAACCCATGTCTATCCATTTAAACTAGATGTAGAGGGCTAATACCCTGCTTGCAGCATCATGAAATGGCCAGATAAGAGGAAAAGAGTCAAAAATAAAAGACTCAAACAATAGGAAGATAAGCTAATTGCATATCCTCACTTCATCATTTTATGAGAAAAAATGTTGAGGCAAAAATATTTATTTTAGTTAAGTAATAATAATTGAAAGGAAAATATTCAAAATTTAATGACGTTTTGGGCAATAATTTCATTTTTCAAAAATTGTTGAACGGTTATGTGCAAAACATGACTTAATATCAGAGAACATAATAATTACAAAATTTATCCTATAGAAGTCGAGAATGATTATTGAAAATGACAACAGTTGTTTGCCATTAAATGTAATAGAGAGTAGAGTGTGGTAAATACATCAACTATTTAGATCCCTGTAGGGGTTTCAGATTAAAGAGAGATTGCTTTCAGTAGAAAAGGTATCAGAATAAAAGGAGTCACTTGAGTCAAGTTTTTAAGAATAAGTAAAATTTTACTCTGCAGAGATTGTAAGGTAGGTAATAAAAGGCAAGAGAAAAATGTGAGAATCATGAATTTCATAAATTTAGGATAGGTTAAAAATATTGAAATTAATCTAGATATTTTGTAACAGATGATCCACAAATAAAATAATGTGAAATAAATTTCAAAATGAAGATCTTTCATACATAATGAAGAATTTAGGATACCAAGATTATGATTATTTTAACTGAAAAATTGAATGCATTGAAATATAACATTCTATTTGATTAAAAATAAAAAGTCTAAAAATGGGAATTATATTTATGCCACATTAAATATAAGTAATAATAATGCTAATAATAGTCAACATTAATAACAGTTACTTTGTGCCATGTCTGAATTCTTGCTATATTTTAGTGACCCTAGAATGCATTAAAATGGTCTCACAGTGCGTAAGCTCTTCGCTATAATCTGGTCAGTAACCACATAAATGATGATTTTTGTGGAGGTAAGGTAGTGTTAAGCATTTAGGAAGTTATTAGAGAGTTCTAGAATTTAAAAGAGACTCTGATGTAAGGTGAATCCAGCTATAATGGAAAAGGAAATAAAAAAATGAATAGATAGTAAAATACATATATGTATACTAACAATATAGACAAGAGCATGTAGAACTAATTATGCTGTTTAGTCTATCAAGATATAATTTTTTACAAGAATTAAGGACACTGACAAAAGTAAAACCTTTGGAGGAAAAGAAACATTTAGTTTGGAAAATGTGAACTTTAAGGTATGAGCACGATCCATGAGCCCATTTGTAATAAATTATGGAATTTATACATGCTATTAGAAAAATGATAACAATTTGAATCAAATTGCAAAGAAAGGAAAGATTAGCCTGAGTTTATCTATGGAGAAGTCATAAGATTTGCATGGGTTGTATCCCAACTATCTAGTGGTGTTCTGTCACTAGGAGATTCTGCCATCAGTAGAAGAAAAGGTGTTAACTATTTGCAAGTTTGAAACATTTGCGAAAGCATTGATGCTAAGAGAAAAAGGTCCTCACTTCTAAAACAACAACTTCACATTGTCACAAAGTAAACAAATCTTAAGATTTATTCTTATAAGTTGTGTTTTAATAATGTGCAACTAGAAAGGTCAAAACATGTAGATTTGAAAAAGACTTAACATATGTTCAATATTACATATTCAGCATTCTCTAAGGGAGGAACTGTCAATTGATTGTGTACTTCCCTTCAAATATCTGCTAAAAATCCCCAAATCTTGGATACAAACCCTAGACTGTGTGTGTTTCACTTCCCTCTGGACCTCTGTATGTCTCCTGAATAATGGAGCATACCTTCCCCTTAATCATATTTTGACAGCTGCCTTCCTTGTCTTTAGGACATTAATATTGGCTTTCCTCAGACAGCCTTTATTACATTCTCTTATCTGTGAACCCTCCACATAATAACTTTTACAAATTCTCTAGCATTTTCTCAATTTTTTTTCTTGAATTTTGCTTGAATCTCTACATTGTATTTGCCACTCTTTTTCCTCAGATCTTGGTATTCTATTGCTTCGACTTGTTTGCTGGCATTTTATCTGTGCTTCTGGCTCACATTTTCTCCCTATGAAAACACAACATTTAAAAATAACCCCCCAGGTCTCATATGAAATGGAAATGTCATTATATCATGTACTTTCTTAGAAAAATTAATTGATACTTTATACCTTGTAGAATTCATAAGAAGATCTTGATAACCAAATCTCAGTCTATGTTTCTACCCTCATCATAATTCCAATCACACTTTCTTAGAAACCTTTCAATACGAAAAAATATTCTCACTCTAATAGCACATAAAATAAAGCTATATGGTAACACTTATCTTATTGTTTGTAATTACTTGCTTGGCTGCCCCCTCACCAAATGAAGAAGCAGTGTTTTATTTATCTTTGCACTAGCTACAGTCTGAGAAGTAGTAGAACTTGTTAGGCACTTCATAATTGTGTGTTGAATTAATTAATGAATTATTCATTCATTCTTAGGGGCTGCTTACTGCTCTGGAAATAAATGAAATCAATTTCAAGGTTTTAGCAACCTCACTGCATTATAAGTAAGCATTATCATATTATCATATCCATGTCATACTATTTACCTGGTTTGATTAAATCATTCTATTAGAAGTTTCTAATTTATTAAGGTATGTGTCAATAGTGTCATACAAGGACATACCTTTTGAAAAGTGGTTCTTCCAGTGACCAAAGACAGCCTCAGAATAATGTCTGATAGTAGAGCTTTTTATATTTTATTGTGATAGTCAGCATCATGTACAAATATGCCAGGTAGAGATGACAGACGAAGACTCATTTAGGGTGAAGGAATATTTTTTTAAGGAGGTAAATGTTATGTAATAAAATTGCCTTTATTTGAAGTAGCGTTTTTGTATTAGCGAGATGGGCACGTTTCCGAGTTCTTTGAAGCAGCTAATTACGTATCCTTCATTATCCTGCATGGTGACCTCTGGGTGCTCATTATTCACTTGTACGGCCACAGAACTGATTCTTATTCCTACATTTTAACATTCTTTCTCATTCTAGTTTTTTAACCTCTTTTTCTCTGATCATTTATCAAATATAGATGTATAGAAGATCTCACATTCATCATGTTTCTATTTTCTCTTTGGACATTGCCTCACAGCCTGCTCACCTTTACCTATAATCTCCTATGGAAAATCCTGCCATTTCTTTCTTCATGTTTGAATTCCCACCTGAGTGTTCTGCTTGTAATTTTAGTTGACATATTAACCTCCATTCCTCAGGAATGTCAAATTCATCTTGTCTTAAACTTGTTATCTTTGTCTTTTTGTCTACCACCAATTTATGTGGTAATATTTTGGTTAACATAGTGCCATAATTTTTTTGTAGCAAAGGCTTTCTAATTCAGACTTCCTTTTAAGACCATTCCCCCCCTAAATACATATTAAAATGGTCAGAAAATCCTACCAATTTTATGTTCTAAAAACTCTTATATTATAAACCCTCTTTAGCTCATGTACAGTTGGTTTTGCTTTCAATTAATGTTGATATACTATAATTTACTTCAGCTATTTTAACAAGAATTATACAGCATTTGCAAAACTTGAAAATAGAGCTTTGGGGTTAGTAGAAAACACCTAATCATATGTACACGAATAAGAAAACTAAATAGTTAGGAAGATGTTACTTTAATTAAACAGAGAAAGGAATTTTTGACACACAAGATATTGTCAAAATTAGCTACATCATCATCTAACAGCTCATAAAATATGCAAAATTAAATTTAACAAACATCAAATATTTGAGAGATAAAATATTAGAAAAAATTAGATCTGCATAATATTATGTTTCAAATTTTTTTAAATAAGAGAACAAACATAGAAAACATAAAAGAGATACTAAATATTTGGCTATATAAAATCTTTAGCAAAATATATAAACTAAGTAAAAAGACAGACTGTCTTTTGTATATCTACAAAAGAAAAAAATAGAATGAATTAGCACCCCCCATAAGCAGAGAAACACAAAATAAAATGGGAAAAAAATACAAGTAGCTATTTACAGAAAAATATAAACTAATGATACATTCACATGTACTACCATTACTTTTCAAGTTACTTATTCTCTCTTCAGTTGATCTTAGTATAGATATGTCCAGTGTTATTAATTTCTGGGTCTGTATTTTATATTATTTCAGAATTCTACTACAATCTTTATGTATCTACACTAATTTCATTTCTGTCTTTTGATCTTTTATAATTATTTGATTTTTATCAATTTATCATTTTGATCCATTTGTAATGATATTTATTATATTTTGACAAATTATAGTTGTATACATTCATAGGGTACAAAGTGCAGAAAGGGAGTATAATCCAACAATAAATATCCTTAGGTAAATAATAATTCATTTAAATTAATGAATATCATCAATTCTTACTTTATAAAAATAACTTCATTTAAAAAAGTTAATGTTTACTATTTTATTGTGTGTCTTTCATGGAATTAGATGTCATACTTTGGCTTAGCGTTTGGATTTATAGAGTCTCTTGTGTTTGTTTTGATTTTCTTTCTCCTCCTGAGCTTAGCTTGCTTTATTTAAAGTTTTCTTTGTTTGGATTTTCATCCACTCCAGTCCAAAAGATGTTCTCATAATAACAGTGAGGTTTCTCTGATTTGTGAACACACCGAGGATTTCACAAATCCTGCTACTAATGCAGTGTGATGATCAGGTCAGTTCCAGCTCAAAAAGCTGTGCCTTTGTAACCAACCTCAGATGTCTCAGGTAGCTCTTAGTGACAATTCTCTTTTAAGCCTTGTTTCATGAGCATTATTATTCATCCTAGTTCTAGTGTGAAACACTTAGTCTGTGTTAACAGTAGCAGCTGAATTTCTGTCAACACCCACCTTTAGCCTTGCTCACTACTTTACATTTCTCTTCTGTTTCTGGTTCAAGGAAATATTTATCCTATTTTGAAGGTCTGCCATGTCTTTGTGTGTGTGTGCGTGTGTTTTTTTTTTCTTCCTCTATTTTTTCTAGCATTGCTCTGAATGTAAAGCATAGGCTACATACGAGATAATTTTGCTACACAGACCTCTGAAGAACCCTCATTTTAGAGAATCTAAAACATTTTGGGAAAAATATAACCATGAATGGAAAAAAAATTGCGGTCCATAAATGACATATATATTGTCTACAGGAAAGGAAAAGACAAGTCGATCCTATGATAAATCCACTGCTAACTCAAGCAATGCTCTGATGATTTTCCCAACATAAATTTTGATCCCAGTGTGAACTCATACACAAGAACTAGAAATCCTTAGTTTTAGTGATTGTAGCATACATAAATAGTAAAAGTATTTCAGTGTGACTGGCTTGTCTGCTCTCTGTATGAAATGTGTTCATTAGATGTTTTGATTTAATAAGTTGTCTTGTAAATAAGCTGGTGAGAATCAGCTCCTGCTTTGATTGCTATTTTTAGAAGGCCTAATTCTAGTATACTTACTCTCAAATGCAGATTATATTCTGTGACTGTTTCCATTTGTATCAGAATCTTGAAGGACAGATTGTCTTGACTCTGACTTCCTGAGACAAAATATAATTGACATTGCCACAGATATCAGATTCACATATACATATATCTTTTAATATTTCTACTCAATTCAATTTAAATCACAATCTTTAAACTCTACCCTTTTTTACAGATTCAGGATATAATTGATCTACCAAAAACTGCCCATATTTAACGTATAAAATTCGATGAGTTTGGACGTATTCATATGCCAGTGATACTCTTAACCACAATCAAGGAAATAAACATCCACCACCTGCAAATGTTTCCTTGTTTCTTTCTTTTTATTGTTTCCTGTAATAAGAATATTTAACATGAAATCTATCCTCTTAAAAAACTTTTAAATGCATAACACTGTATTTTTAAGCAAGCACCACACTATGCAGAGTGTGCTGGAACTTATTCATTTTGTGTAACTATAATTTATGCGCAGTGAACAACCCATTTCTCCCTCTTCTCATATCCCAACGACCGTTCTGTATTCTGCTTCAGTTAGTTTAAGTAGTTTGGATACGTCAGGTAAGTGATCTTCTGCAGTATTTGTCCATCTGTCACCAACATTTCACTTAACTTGATGTTTTCCATGTCCATCCAAATTGTCTCAAATGATAGGATTTCCTTTTTTCCAAGCTGAATAATACTGCAAAAATACACATGCTAATTGTATTTGTATACACTTTTCTTCATGGATCTGGTATCCATTTCCCCATCAACGTGTGAGTTTATTTCTGGCCTTTCTATTCTTTTGCACTAGTACTTATGTTTGTCATTGCACTATTATCTGCCATAGGGCATTGATTACTTTAACTTTGTACTGTACTTTGGTATCAGAAATTTTCTGCCTACAGCTCTGTTCTTTCTCAAGTTTACTTTAGCTGTTCTGGGGGTTGGTTGTTTTATATGAATTTTAGGACATTTTTTTTATTCGGTAAGAAATTATATTGGGAATTTGATGAGAATAGCATTGAATCTGTAGCTTACTTTTTTTGTTTGTTTGTTTGTTTTTTGAGACAGAGTCTCATTTTGTTGCTGTTGGTAGAGTGCCGTGGAGTCATAGTACAAAGCAAGTCCAAACTCTTGGGCTCAAGCAATCTTCTTTCCTTAGCCTCCCAAGTAGCTAGTTGTAGTGCACCTGTAGTGTGACCACCACAACTCTTGGCTAGTTGCAGACACAGGGTCTTGATCTTGCTCAGATGGTTTCAAAGTCCTGAGTTTAAGCTATCTGCCTTGGCCTCCCAGAGTGCTTGAGCCACTGTGCCGGCATTGTAGCTCACTTTGGGGTAGAACGGACATTTCAACAATATTAAATCTTCCATTCCAGGAACACAAGATGTATTTTTATTTGTTTGTGTCTATTTTAGTATCTTTTTTCAATATATTATAATTTTCAATGGACAAGTTTTTAAAATTCTTGGTTACATTTCTTCCTACATATTTACTCTTTTTGATGCCATTACAAATGGGATTATTTCCTTAATCACCAATTATTATCATATATCACATTAACCAAACAAAAACAAAAATCACATGATCTTCTTAACAGATGTAGAAAAAACATTTCACAAAATACAATGCTCTTTCATGTCTAATCATGCTTACAAAACTAAGTATAGAAGGAACGCTTTTCTCCAAGAACACTTGTCTCCAAGTATGACAAGTTCACAAGAAACATCATACTCAATGGTGAAAAATTGAAAAAAATATATATATTTCCTCTAAGATCAGGAACAAGACAATGATGCCCACTCTTGTCATTTCTATTCAACATAGTAGAGAGAGTCTTACTCAAACAAGGTAGGCAAGAAAAAGAAAATTAAAAGGCATCCAAACTGAAAGGAAAAAGTAAAATTATCTATTTGCAGATGACATAGTAAATTCAAATGAGTCCTCAAAAAAAAAAATTCATAAACTAATAAACTCAGGGAAGAAAAGGGATACAAAATCAACATAAAACAGTTGTATTTTCATATGCTAAAAATAAACTCTAACTTTTAAAGCTTACTCTGTTAGCAACTTGTTTTTACCCATTCTACTTTATTTTTTCACTGTGTGGCTTTTAATTCAGGAAACAATTTTGTTTGAGTTTAGAAACCAATTTGTAACTTATTATTTTTTTTTAACACAAAGTTGAAACACCATTGGTACTGGTTTTTAGAATTTTGCACAAAAGATTACTTAGTTTGGTACTGCAGGAAATAGCACTAAATAGGAAAACAGGATTGTTAGAACACAAGGTAATAAATCTTGTATCTTTGAGAAAATTGCTCTTCATTTGTAAATTTAAGGGGTGAACCAAAGGTTTTATATTTATTGGGGGCTCAGCGATCTTTTTGATAATCTGATGATAACTTTGTCTTATTGAGGAAAGGGTACGTTTCTTCTCCCATAGATAAAATATTTTGCATTTAATTAAAGGAGTGGAAGCCAATCCTCAATGTTTTAAAACTAGGAATCCTAGATCAACAATATTTAGTGTTTTTGTCTCATGCCACCTTCTTCCTCAATATTTATTTTTATTTATTGAGGCATAATTTACATAGGACAGGCTTTTGTAAAAATTTTAAACATACAACTTGGGTGGGCCACAATGACAAACGTATGAACTGGGATAAGCAGCCGGACAAACAACATCAGAAACATTCCTCTCATTCAAAATGTTTCTGTATGTCTCTTTCCAGTGTACCTTCCTCTCCCCAGAGGCAACCACTATTCTTATTTTCCCATGTAAACTAGTTTGGGACTCATGCTGCATATAATATATGACTGTCCTATGTTGGCCTCCTTTCACTAAAATAATGTTACTTAACTCCCACCTTAATTGTACTATCAGTAGTTTGATTTCTGAGGAGTAATATCAATGATTTGTTAAGAAAAACCGGGGATAGGCTTGGCACCCGTAACTCAGTGAATAGGGAGCAGGCCACATACACCAAAGCTGACAGGTTCAAGCCCAGCCCGGGCCTGCTAAACAACAATGACAACAGCAACCAAAAAATAAAGATTCCCTATTTAACAAATGGTGCTGGGTGAACTGGTTGGCAACCTGCAGAAGACTCAAACTGGACCCACACCTTTCACTATTAACCAAGATAGACTCTCACTGGATAAAAGATTTAAACTTAAGACATGAAACTATAAAAATACTAGAGGAGAGTGCAGGAAAAACCCTTGAAGAAATCGGTCTGGGCGAGTATTTTATGAGGAGGACCCCCCAGGCAATTGAAGCA
>CAUYPK010021344.1:0-19937 GCA_963574355.1 Loris lydekkerianus | reverse complement strand
CTTGAAAGGTTTCAGCAGAGAGATCTGCAGTTATTCTAATATTCTTCTCCTTGTAGGTAATGGTTTTCTTTCATCTGGCAGCTTTCAGAATTTTCTCCTTCATGTTAACTTTAGTGAAATTGATTATGATGTGTCTGGGGGATGTCTTATTCGGGTTGAGTCGTACTGGAGTTCTGAAACTGTCTGCTATCTAAATTTCAGAATCTCTTGGCATGTCTGGAAAGTTCTCCTTCATAATCTCGTGGAGAAGAGACTCTGTGCCTTGTGAAGCCACTTTATCGCTTTTGGGGATCCCTATAAGATGAATATTGGTTTTCTTCGAATTATCCCAGAGCTCTCTGAGAGAGTGGTCTGTTTTTGGTCTACGTTTCTCTTCCTATTTGAGGTTTTGGGAGCGTTCAAAACTTTGTCTTCAATGTCAGAAACCCTTTCTTCTGCTTGCTCCATTCTGTTACTGAGGGATTCTACTGTGTTTCGCAGATCTTTGAGCGATGCAACTTCTTGTCTCAATGTGTCAAAATCTTTGTTCATTTGGTCTTTGAATCCGTTGAATTCTTGAGATAACTTTTAGAATTCTAATTCAATCTTATTTGCTATCCAGATCCTTAATTCAATTTCTGACATGTCAGCTATTTGTTTGTGCATGGAGTCTTGTGCTGTTTCTGCCTTATCGATCCTTGGAGGAGTTAATCTACTCTCATTATTCATATTGCCAGAGTTTTTCTATTGATTTCACCTCATGATTATTTTTCACCATTGCCTCTTGCCGTCCTCAGAGTTGGGAAGGTGTCTCTCCAAGATTAGACCCCAGCGGGATCACTCTATTGTTGCTGGATCTTTGTAGGGAGTGACCCTGTGTAGTTCCTCTGGGGCTGCTCTAGCTAGGGAGTTCTGGTTGTGGAAGCAGCTTCAGTGTGTGACACACCCGGATCCAGCAACAGGGCTGGGGGTGGTGCGCACAGTTCTGGGAGTGCCTGGCACCCAGTGACTTTGGCACAGAGAACCCAAGACTCCAGCAGTTTCTGGCCAGGAGAAGGGCTCTGTGCAGAGGCAGGGAGGGCTCCAGAGGGCATGCAGCTACCAGAGTCCCTGGCCAGATGAATGGGCTATTGTGGAGGCTGGGAGGACACAGGAGGGAGGACGCAGGGTTGTGTGGCTCCCACAGTTCCTGGTCAGGGAATGTGGAGGCCCAGTGGGTGCGGGTCACCGGTTGGGGATCACTGCACAGCTTTTATGGAGTCTGGGCGGTGCCAAGCCCAGGAGTTTGAGGTTGCTATTAGCTGTGATGTCATGGCACTCTACCCAGGGCAACAGCCCAAGGCTCCAGTGTGCCAAAACTGTCTCACTCTGCCCCTAAGGATTAAGGCTATAAGGCAGCTCAGTTGGCACCTTTAGGCTGCTCAGTCACTAGGTTACTTTGTTCTGCCCAATCCTTGCTCTGGGACCCTGAGGGCAGAGCTTGCTGGGGTAGTTTTTTCGCAATGGCTTCCTGCGTGCAGTTCAGTGGCTCAGTCTGGGGCGCCAGACAATGCCCAAAGTTCTCCACACTCCTGCTCAAGTTCTCCCCAAGGCAGTTCAACTGTGTGCCAAGTTCAAGAACACCAAAACAGTTCACAGGTAAGGCTTTTCTGGTTTGCAGTCTCACTGCTGCTTGTACTTATGGTTGCCAGTGTGATTAGGTCGATTGAACACACGCAACCACTTGGCAGTTTTCCACTGTTTTTGTCCTCTTCTTGGGGTCCATAAGTCCCTTGCTGACTCCCTGTATCCTCAAAGGGATGATTATAGGCAGATTTAATCATCCAGAGATGCCTGGAGTCTTGTCTTTCCAGACTCACCATGCCCAGTAGCAGGGCCGCCATCTTTAATCTCTGAATTCATTAATTTTTTGAGACAACTTTAGAACTACTCTTTGGATTTCAATTTCTAACTTTTCTTCTATTCTATTCATATTATTTGCAATCCATATTCTGAATTCAATTTCTGACATTTCAGCCATTTGTCTATGCATGTCATCTTCAGTTGTATCTCCTTTGTCATTTCTTGTGGGTGTTGATTAACTCTGGTTATTCATGTTTTCAGAGTTCTTATTTTGGTTCTGTCTCATTTTTATTTTTCACCCTTGGGTTATTAAAACTGGTAGGGTAAGATTGAATTAGGGGTCTCAGGTAGTAGAGTTAATCTGCCCCTTACTGTAGGGCTAAGCCTTGTAATTATGGCTTATCCCCTACAACCTTACTGAGGTCCCTTTCAGAGTTTTGGCAGGAGACTGTGAGGCCCTTCTTGGTGAGATAGTGCCAGCTGGCTCTGTTTTAAAATCAGCTGACCTCTATTATATTCTAAGAAGTCATGGTATTAGGTTTAAATCTTAGATGGGGAGAGATACACACAGCTGAGGCACCCTGCTGCCATCATTCAGTTATTTTCCTCTACAGAACTTTGAAGGTCAACCTCATAGTGTCCCTGGGTGGACAGCCCCAGATGTGAGTTCTAATAAAACTGTCTTGGGAAGTAGAAACCCAATCCACAATCAGTTCCATCTTGCAACCCCAAGGGTATGGTGCCTTGTCCCCTCTGGTGAGCTGCAAATTGCCCATCTAAGTCCCAACTGGGCATCAGTGCCCCTGCCCCCCAGGCATAGTCAAAGCCAGGAGTCTGGGACCCTGCCCACTGGACTCAGTCCACACTGGTGTCTGCATCTCTGCTCACCTTCTTAGTGAAGACAGGGATCCTCATCTCTGTCAGTGGAGCTCAGTTCAACCAAGCTACCACTCCCCCGCTTGCAGGCACCATCAGAGATGGGGATTCTGCACACCCTCCCACCAGACACAGCCTGAACCCAGTGTCAATACCACCACTGGCTGGGCAAAGTTACTCCCTCTCTCGCCTCATGTCCCTTTCTTCTCAGGCTCTCTTTCTTCCCCATGAGTCACAGATTCTGTGCCAATATTCAGCAGTCCACACTATGTCCAGACCTCTCAGGAAAAGACCAAATACTCTGCACTGCAGGAGGCAGAACTTCAGACCATCATGCAGGGGGGAAAGCTGTACTGGAAGTTTGGAATGGTTTGGAAAATATTTGTTCAATTTTATGCTGGGCAGGGTGCTATCTAGGTTACATACAAGCGGGTCCTCCCTGGAGAAGGAAGCCCTTTCCAGTGAGGTAAAAATGAGAGGTCTTTTGTTTTCTGCTCACTTGCAGAGAGCCTGCAGCAAGCCTCCCACTTGGGGGAGGGGTCTCTATAGGCTTTGTACCTGTAATTTGTTTTCTTTCCTTTTTTCTTGAATGCTCTTCCTTGGAGTCACAGTTTGCTGAACTTCTTTCTTAGCTCAGTTCCCCACCTTTTGTTTCATAGAGTCTGATTCTGACCAGTTTTTCTACCTCTGGTCAAGAACCTCTCAAAGGTTGCTACTAGTGGGCCTTCCCCCCCCCCCCCATCCCCTGACAGGTTGATATTTTAATTGATTATTATAATTAGAAAGATTCACTTTTTGTCTAAAAATGTAATTTATTTCTATAGTATCAGTCTTGTAACCAACAACTTTGCTGAACTATTGTTTTAATTCTAAAGGATTATCTAAATCTGAATCTAAATCAGCACTCTATAATGAAAATATGTGAGCCACATTTGTAATTAAAATTTCCTAGTACTAATATCAATAAAGTAAAAATAAACAGGTAAAATTACCTTAAGAAAAATATTGAATTGTCTAGCAAATTTTGTTATATTGTAGAACTGTCACTTAATATAAGGAAAAACAAATGTGCTTGTTGTGAAATTAAACTTCTAGGTAATTGCTTGCTGCTTTTGTCCCACCCTGATTTCTGTCCCTCATCCATAAACATATTCTGGAGCCTCTCCTGTGAAAGTTCTTTACCTGTAGGGTCTGTTGCCCCCAAGATCAGAGCAAAGTCATCTCTAGTCTTCAATATTCTGTATAGTCTATGAACAAATTCTGAATTTGCCTCAGCTTGTTGTCATCTGTAAAAGGCCTCGAAGGGGGAAGTGACACCATCTGCAAAAGCTCCTGTGTCCCACAAGGGAAACTGGACCCCCAAATTACAGCTTCACTCAAGCCCCTAACTGTCCTCCGCTGGAAATTGGGAATTCCTCCTGTCTGTCAACATTCTGCTTTCAAGAGATGGATGTATCACAGCCCCTCTTCCAATTCCACTCTATATCTTGGGTCCTAAGTCCAGTTAGGAAGCACTATTCCTGGAGGTAACTGTGATCATCCCTCTTAGACTCAGCTAGCCTCACCAACAGCAAGAATCCTGGAGGCCCATCAAGGTTTGGGATTTTAAAAAAAATTATTTTTCAATTAAATCATAACTGTGTACATTAATGCATTTATGGGTTACAATGTGCTAATTTGATATACAATGTCGAAAGCTTGCATCAAAATTCTTAACATAACCATCACCTCACTTATTTGTTGTACTAAGTAATACTTTACTCTTAATAGTATTAAAATGTACCATTGCAGTATGCACATTTCATGCCGCTCTTGGTTGTCTTGGGCAGCGTCGTGCAGGTCAATGTTGCGCTTTGCTGCCCCCTGGTGGAAGACGCAGCTGCTCTCAGTAGCCCTGAAACACCAACCATGGCTCTTCTTCAGTTGACGTAACTAAATTACAAAAATCTCGGCCGCACAGCGTACGTGTGCGTGTGTGTGTGTGCGTGAAGAAGAGTGAGTATGTTGGTTATCAGTTTATTGTCTGTTAGTATCAAACGTTCCTTTTCATTTGTGCTCTATGATAACGGAATTCCTTGACTCATTTCTCCTTTAAAGGGAGGATGATGTTGCTCTTTCTTGGGAGAGGATGTTGGACGGACATTGCAGAAGAAAGTGGTGAGTGTGTAGGCAGTCCTGGGGCTGGAACTGGATAGCTTCTGTATCTTGAGCCTCCATTTAAGAATGACCTTTTCACAGCCTTCTTTCCTGAAGTCAAAGCCCCTCCCTGGCTGGCCTGAATGGTAGATGAAGGCTATATGGAGGTGGGTGGTTGTCCCCATACCTGCAGCCTCCCTATGGTCTGTGGGCTGTGAGGGCAGGCCTTCCATCCCACCCCACCACTTGGACAGCAGCGTCACATCCAGGCTACCCACGCTTCCTGGTGGCTGCTTTTGCCAATGCTTGTGAAGGCAATTTGTTGTTTCCCTAGTAACTCTGGACCTGCCTGGCCTAGCTAGAACTAGAATGTCTTTGCTCTGTGGTAGCTGAACCACACATCTTCCAGTGAGCTGGGGACCCTGGTCATGTTTGTTTTTTTATTTTTTGTGATTTTTTTTAGGGATACTCTCCCTTTGCCTTTTCCTTCTATATCACAGTTAAACACTTTGTTTTATTATTATTAATAATAATTCTTATATTAAGCCCCCTCTAACTTGCTCCATTGTCTTTCCATGTTTGATCTCTGCTGCACTCAGATAGCTCAGACACAGAGCCTGGTTTTCTAGTGCGCTAGCTCTGTAACTTGAAGAAATCACCTAACCCCACCTTTTGGCCTGTAAGTGAGGATAGACAGAGCCATTTTGTATCTGGTCATTATGAGGATTAGTAAGCCAGAACACTCTAAAGAGCACAGATGCAGAGATAGCAATCAGTTATACGTTGTCAGGCAAGGGGATGGCCAGAGTGAAAGAAAAGAAGAAGGGACAGAGAAAAAAATAAGCCAGGAAAATAGTGACAGAACAAAAGATAGAGAGAAATATACATGTAAACACATCAAGCAAAATCCCAGAAGTCAATAGACAAAGAAATTAATTGGCAAGAGATAACAAATCCTCTGATTTATTGAAAATAAACATTTTCAGCTCAGAAAAAATTCAATACATTACCTTATTTGATATTAAAAATAAAACAACTTAGTATGCATAGTCATTCTTGATGTTATTTCCATTTTCAAATGTCTAATATGAGACTCAGGGAAGGGTCCCAAGCTACACTGTTGGCTGGTAAATGTGCTCCTGAATCTCATGGCCTTCTTGTGGTCTTGTACCTGCATCTATCAATTCCTGACACTACGAACCAGATTGCTGTTCCATGGGTCCTATAGAGAGTTTAGCTCTGTTTTCATTTAAGCCAATTCCAGTTCCCAAAGAAGATGCTATCCAGCACTGGAAGGTATACAACAAGACTGAAAGAGGAAATATTTTTAATTATTGTCCTATTTTTAAAAATTATTTTTTTTTGTTATTTTTTATACTGTGCTTAGAAGTTTGTACACCAATATGAGTATAACATTTGTTAATGGAGACAAGTAAACTCACTACTTTCTAAGAGTGTTTAGCATATCTCTAGAACTACATTTCCTAAAATAATTTGAACAAGATATAAGTAATCTTTCTAATTAAATAATGGAAGAATACATTTCATTTTGTTCAAGAAATATGAATAATACTGCCTTGCATTAAGGTTGCAAAAAAAATTAAGTTCCTCCCAAGTTTATTTTCTCAGTGATAAAGTAGAATAAATTTGTATGGTAAAATTTATATTTAATAACATCAAATAGTATCTCAATATGCTGATATTGAAAAGTAAGACAACATTGATGTTCTTCTCATCCATTGGACAATATACATGAAGGCAAGGATAACCAGAAATTCTACATGTAAATTAGGACCTGGTTAAAGGATGTATGCTACCAAGTCACATAATCTGTCAGTGACTTCCTGGATTTCCTCTGATTAGGCATTTTATTTTCTCAAATGCAGATTATATGCTAAGAATAATAATAACATGGGTTATTTATATCACAATGATACTAACATTGTTTACAGCATCTGTGAAGAGCATCATCATTTGCAATTTTTTTCACAGACCACCTGTTGACTAAGCATAGAACTCTAATCTCTGTGAAAGTTTTAAAATATTTGTAACAACTACAATTATTTTTCTAATAAAATCTTATGTTGTGATCACTACATATAAACCAGACAAGAGTTTATTTAAGTATTGAAATTTGCATCAGTTAACTAATTAAAAAATATTAAGCTATTGTGATGAATATACAAAAATTAATTCATGGAAGGCAAGATGGCTGACTGGAGCCATTTCCACAAAGGCTCCTGTCCAGAAAGAGAGTTAAAGGACAGATGTTTAGCAAATAAGCCAATGGTTTGGAGCCAAGCTAAGAGAGAAGGTTGAAGAATGCACATTAACCCTGCTGAGGTTAGCTGCAACCCCAAGGATACAAACAAAAGGTACAAAATCCATCACCAAGTGGATTGAGAGTCCCTCCCCATGAGAACAGCTTGCAGTATACTTTCTATAAACAAGCAAGCAGAGTTCAAATGTCCTCCAATTTTATCCTATGGGAGAGACCCTCTAAAAACCAGACCTCCTTCCCCTTCTAGGGTGCCATGGCAATCTTCTGCCAGGTGTAAAACTGTATATATTCCCTACCTGCAATTTTCAACCCCCAACACTCCCCTCCACTCTTACCCTGAGGTCTGGAAGCCTGTCTCCCATGAAGTCCAGATTCTTGGGCATTTTCTTGAGAAGTGTGGACAGGGTGTGGCCTTTGCAGGTCTGTGTTGATTCTGCAGCACAGGGGTAAGGAGAAAAGAGTGGATGAAGGAACTGGGAAAGGTGGCACCCCCAGGCACAGAGCAGCAGTGGCAGCTGCAGGAACAATAGGACTCACATCCCTGGGGGTATTTTGGAAGGACACTCCCTGTCTCTCTGGGCAACCAGAGAAAGCTAGGCATCTTCTCTGGTGGCAGACACTGTGGAATAGATCTGGGATGGTAACGCAGACCCGGTGAGCAAAGGGTATGTCTGAGGTGGTACCTGTCTGGGTGGAGTGTGGCAGGACAGAGAATTGAAGACATCTACACAGAGACAGCATACTTCCAGGGCAGGACTGAACCAGAGGATTGCTTTATTGAGCCTAAGAAACACCCGGCCATCAGGGGATCATAGCTGAGACAAAGGCAGGTGGGAAACTGAAAGGTGAGTGTAAGCTTTAACCACACCCACCCCAACACAGACTGCGGGGGAAACAGAAACACCAGCTCTGGGCAGTGGCAAAGACTGGGGCTGAGCCACGGTTTCTGTGAACTCAAATGGTGCCTGGTATGCAAGGGAATATAGCCAGGACATAATCACAAATTCTGCACAAATATAAGTGTCAGTAACATTAATCAGGGGCGAGGCTGGAACTGAGTGAACCACCCCAGCTTCCATTAACCACCTGAGGTTGTCAGGCCTCAGCTTCCCTTTCTGGATGGTGGCAGAGTATGGAGTCCTGGCTTAGGAGACATAAGATCTCTCTGTGACTTAGGCAGGCTCAACCCCCTAGAGCATCTGTTCATTGGAGGGAACTGGGTCATATCCCTGTAGGGTTACCAGTGACTGGGTGTGACAGAGGTGCAAGGTGGGGAAGGAGGCATCAACCTTCCAAGACTAATTTATTTGCTGGGGGGGTGTCCTTCTGACTCCACGGAGCCCCCAGAAAGAGTCATACCCGAGCTTTCAGCAGACCCCTGCTATCTAGTTACTAGAGACATTTTGAACTCCCTCACTTGAGGCTGAGTGCTGACTGGGACAATTGATTTGGATCTCTCAGACTGAAACAATCACCCAAGGACTATCCAAAATGGTACCCTGGGTGTGTGGTTGTGGAAAGATTTGATTTTCCTTTTCCAGTTGTTGCCCATGAAGGGCAGGGTGACTTAATTGCTGGTATTTCTTGACAGCTGATGTTTCATCCCAGAGTACCTAATTCTCTAGGGTAGGACAGAGACCAGCTGAAAACAAGAAAGAGCCACTTAGCCCCACCACACCAAGTAAGTCCCAAGTGTCTCAGGCTGTAGCACTGTACAGGTCCTTTGCAAAGCTCTAGGGGGAAAAGGTATAGACACCAGTAACAGCTCTTGGGTAAAGGGCTGGTTAAACACTACTCCAGGAGCCCTCCAACCTAACTTCACCTTATCTACTCATCTACCCAAATGGTGTAAATTAATCATGACGTGGAATCAGCAAAAAAAGTCCACTAACATGAATAACCAGAGCAGATCAACTCCCCCACAAAAAGATACGGTGGACACAACTGAAGATTCTATTCATAGCCAAATGGCTGAAATGTCAAAAATTGAATCCAGAGTTTGGATTGCAAATAAGATTACTAGAATGGAGGTAAAGTTGGAATTAGAAATGCAAGGAGCAATTCAAAAGTTGTCTCAATAATTCAATGAATTCAAAGACAAAATCACCAAAGATTTTGACACACTGAGACAAGAACTTGCAGCCCTGAAAAATCTGAGAAATACAGTAGAATCCCTCAGTAACAGAATAGAATGAGCAGAAGAAAGGATTTCTGACATTCAAGACAAAGCTTTTGAATGCTCCCAAGTGCTCAATGAGGAAGAGAAATGGAGAGCAAAAATGGATCATTTTCTCAGAGAGCTTTGGGATAATTAGAAGAAAACTAATATTCACCTTATAGGAATTCCTGAAGGCAACGAAATTGCTGTGCAAAGCACAGAGGTCCTTTTTTTTATGAGATAATGAAGGATAATTTTTCAGACATGGCAAGAGATTCTGAAATTCAGATAGTAGACAGTTTCAGAACCCCAGTATGACTCAACCTGAATAAGACAACCCTCAGGCACATCATAATTAACTTCACTAAAGTTAATATGAAGGAGAAAATTCCGCAGCCAGATGTAAGAAAACCATAACCTACAAGGGGAAGAATATTAGAATGACTGCACATCTCTGCTGAAACCTTTCAAGCTAGAAGAGAGTGGTCATTGTCTTTTAATCTCCAAAAACAAAATAATTTTCAACCAAGGATCCTGTATCCAGCCAAACTGAGTTTCATTTATGATGGAGAAATTAAATACTTTAATGGCATTCACATGTTGAAGAAATTTGCCATAACTAAACCAGCTCTTCAGGATATTCTCAGACCTATCCTCCATAATGACCAGTGCAATCCTCCACTACCAAAGTAAACTCACTCAGAAACTTTTGATCAAATTCCAACATTCACAGTGGCAAAAGGATTAAAAATGTCCACTGGATTTTTGAAAAAACTCAAGACCCCAAATTCTACCAGGCTTATCAATATTCTCAATTAATACGCATTGCTTAAATTGTCCTCTAAAGAGGCACAGGTTGGCTGACTGGGTACAAAAACTCAGGCCAGATATCTGATACATTCAAGAATCTCATCTTACCTTAAAAGATAAATATAGACTCAGGAGGAAGGGCTAGTCATCTATATTCCAGTCAAATGGAAATCAGAAAAAAAACAGGTGTTGCAATTTTATACACAGACACAATAGGCTTTAAACCAACAAAAATAAGGAAAGATAAGGATGGTCAATTTATATTTGTTAAGACTAATACTCAATATGATGAGATTTCAATTAATATTTATGCACCCAACCAGAATGTGCCTCAATTTATAAGATGGATTCTAAAAGACATGAGCAACTTGATTTCCTCCAGCTCCATAATAGTTGGAGATTTTAACACTCCTTTGGAAAGATCCTTCAATAAGAGGCTAACCAAAAAAAATTTTAGATTTAAACTTAACCATTCAACATTTGGATTTAACAGACATCTACAGAACATTTCACCCTAACAAAAGTGAATACACGTTTTTCTCATCAACCCATGGAACATACTCCAAAATTGATCACATCTTAGGTCACAAGTCTAACCTCAGGAAATTTAAAAGAATAGAAATTATTCCTTGCACCTTCTTGGACCATCAGGCAATAAAAGTTGAACTCAGAAATCTGCATAGTCATACAAAACATGGAAGCTAAAGAACCTTATGCTGAATGATAGCTGGGTCATAGATGAGATTAAGAAGGAAATTACCAAATTTTTGGAACAAAATGATAATGAAGACATAAATTATCAGAACCTCTGAGATACTGCAAAGGCAGTCCTAAGAGGGAAATTTATAGCACTGCAAGCCTTCTTTAAGAGAATGGAAAGAGAGGAAGTTACCAACTTAAGGGACATCTCAAGCAACTAGAAAAGAAAGAACATTCCAATCCCAAACCCAGCAGAAGAAAAGAAATAACCAAAATTAGAGCAGAATTAAATGAAATTGAAAACAAAAGAATTATACAACAGATCAATAAATTAATAAGTTGGTTTTTTGAAGAGATCAATAAAATAAATAAACCTTTGGCTAACCAGGAAAAAAAGTGTAAAATCTCTAATTTTATCAATCAGAATTGGTAAAGATGAAACAGCAATAGATTTCTCAGAAATTAAAAAAATCTTTAATGAATATTACAAGAAACTTTATTCTCAGAAATATGAAAATCTGAAGGAAATTGACCAATACTTGGAAGCACACCATCTTCCAAGACTTAGCCAGAATCAAATGGAGATGTTGAACAGGCCTATATCAAGTTCTGAAATAGCATCAACCATCCAAAATCTCCCTAAAAAGAAAATCCTGGGACCAGATGGCTTCACCTCAGAACTTTACCAAACCTTTAAAGAGGAACTAGTACCTATATTACTCAACCTTTTCCAAACTATAGAAAAAGAAGGAATACTACCCAACACATTCTATGAGGCAAACCCAAACCAGGAAAAGACCCAACAAGAAAAGAAAATTATAAACAAATATCACTAATGAATATTAATGCAAAACTATTCAACAAGATCCTAACAAACAGAATCCAGCAACACATCAAACAAATTATACACCATGACCAATTGGGTTTTATCCCAGGGTCTCAAGGCTGGTTCAATATACATAAATCTATAAATATAATTCATCACATAAACAAATTAAAAAACAAAGACCATATGATTCTCTCAATCAATGCAGAAAAAGCTTTTGATAATATCCAGCATACGTTCATGATCAAACACTTAAGAAAATTGGTATAGAAGTTCATTTCTTAAATTGATAGAGGCCATCTACAGCAAAACCACAGCCAATATTGTATTGAAAGGAGTTATATTGAAATCATTTTCATTCAAATCAGGAACCAGGCAAGGTTGCCCATTGTTGCCACTGCTTTTTAACATAGTAATGGAAGTCTTAGCCATCGCAATTAGGCAAGAAAAGGTGATCAAGGATATCCATTTATGGTCAGAAGAGATCAAACTTTCACTCTTCACAGATGATATGATTGTATATCTGGAAAACACCAGGGATTCTACTACAAAATTCTTAGAAAGTTATCAAGGAATACAGCAGCATCTCAGGTTACAAAATCAACACTCATAAAGCTGTAGCCTTTATATACACCAACAATAGTCAAGCTGAAAACATATTCAAGGACTCTAGTCCATTCACAATAGTGCCAAAGAAGAAATATTTGAGAGTTTACCTAACAAAGGATGTGAAATATCTCTATAAAGAGAACTCTGAAACTCTAGGAAAAGAAATAGCTGAAAATGTTAACAAGTGGAAAAACATACCATGCTCATGGCTGGGAAGAATGAACATTGTTAAAATGTCCATACTACCCAAAGCAATATACAATTTTAATGCAATCTCTATTAAAGCTCCACTGTCATACTTTAAAGATCTCAAAAAAAAAAAAAAATACTTTCTTGTATATGGAATCAAAAAAACCTCACATAACCTAGATATTACTCAGAAATAAAAAAAAAAAAAGCAGGAGGAATCAGTCTACCAGACCTCAGATTATACTATAAATCAATAGTGATCAAAACAGCATGGTGTTGGCACAAAAACACAGTGGTAGATGTATGGAACAGAATAGAGAACCAAGAGATAAACCCAGCTACTTACCATTATTTGATCTTTGACAAGCCAATTAAAAACAGTGGGGAAAAACACTATTTAACAAATGGTGCTGGGTGAACTGGCTGGTGACCTGTAGAAGACTGAAACTAGACCCACAACTTTCACCATTAACTAAGATAGACTCTCACTGGATTAAAGATTTAAACTTAATACATGAAACTATAAAAATACTAGAAGAAAGTGCAGGGAAAACTTGAAGAAATCAGCCTGGGTGAATATTTTATGAGGAGGACCCTCTGGGCAATTAAAGCAATATCTAAAAATACACTACTGGGACCTGATCAAACTAAAAATCTTCTGCACTGCCAAGAACACAGTAAGTAAAGCAAGCAGACAGCCCTCAGAATGGGAGAAGATATTTGCAGGTTATGTCTCTGACAAAGGTTTAACAACCACAATCCACAGAGAATTCAAATGTATAAGCAAGAAAAGAACAAGTGATCCCATCGCAGGCTGCGCAAGAGATTTGAAGAGAAACTTCTCTGAAGAAGACAGGCACACAGCCTACAGACATATAAAAAAATGCTCATCATCTTTAATCATCAGATAAATGCAAATCAAAACTACTTTGAGATATCATCTAACTCTAGTAAGATTAGCCAATTTAAGACCAGAGATGTTGGCGTGGATGTGGAGAAAAGGGAACACGTCTACACTGCTGGTGGGAATGCAAATTAATACATTCCTTTTGGAAAGATGTTTGGAGAACACTTAGAGATCTAAAAATAGACCTGCCATTCAATCCTACAATTCCTCTACTAGTTATATATCCAGAAGACCAAAAATCACATTACAACAAATATATTTGTACCAGAATGTTTATTGCAGCCCAATTCATAATTGCTAATTCATGGAGAAGCCCAAGTGCCCATAGACCCATGAATGGATTAATAAATTGTGGTATATGTACACCATGGAATACTATGCAGCCTTAAAGAAAGATGGAGACTTTACCTCTTACATGTTTACATGGATGGAGCTGGAACATATTCTTCTTAGCAAAATATCTCAAGAATGGAAGAAAAAATATCCAATGTACTCAGTCTTACTATAAAACCAATTTACAGCTTTCTTGTGAAAGCTATAACCCAATTAGAACCTAAGACGAAGGGGAAAGAGGAGGGGTGAGGGTGGAAGATGGGTGGAGGCAGAGTATTTGGTGGGACCACACTTACAGTGCATCTTACAAGGGTACATGTGAAATTTACTAGGTGTAGAATATAAATGTATTAACACAATAACTAAAATGCTGTGAAGGCTATGTTAGTTTGATAAAAGCATTTCAAATTGTATATAAAACCAGCACATTGTACTCCATTTTTGCATTAAAGTACAGAGCTATGATTTAATAATAAAAAAAAGGATTTAAAAAAACCTAAAAGAAAATTATCATCCCCATGCTCTAACCAACTGAGCTAACCCGCCACCTATAAAAAAAAAAAAAAAAAAAAAAAATCAATTCATGATTTGCAGATGTTAGTGCCATCTTATAACAGTCTTAGCATCGCTTTATTTGATGGTTGGACAGTTCTAGTAAAGTCATCATTACTGGTCTGTAAATGGCCATCAGGACCTCTGCCAGAGACAAGCAGAAAGTGTGCCACATGACCCCAGGAACACCAGCCACAGCACCAGCATCCATGGACAGTCACCAGGCCTGCTTTGTTCCTTTGTTTTGATTTTTAACACATTTTCCAATTTCAGCCTATTTTTCTAATGGTTTAACCTCAGTATTTAAAAAATACTGGGTTTGGGGGCTATCAGTAGAAATGTCTAAGAACTGTGCACATTCTTTAATTGGAAAGTGTTTAATGTCAAAACATTTTTTAAAAGGAGTGTGTCAGATGGTCTAAATTATTATCGAGCAGAGAAGTGTGTGATAGGATATGACTTGACATGTGATGTGACATAACACAATGTAACCTATTTCTTATAATTGAGATAATCCACAATGCTGTTCTTAGCATTTATAGATTGCTAGCTCCTTGACTGTGAACTTTTAAAACCTGTTTGGCTACAGCCAGTAGGAATGGAGGTAGTGAGAGCAGGGATTGGGTGGAATGGACAGGACCCTGCTCACCCTTTAGCTCCATTCTCAACAGTCACAGGCTTCTCTGTGCTCTGCCTCATGACGCGTGACACCTGATGCCATCATGCCCTCTGTACCTGTTTGACTCAGCATTACTTGAAGGTTAAGACCTCAGGTCACCCCTCACCATGGTTCTTCCCTTCTTCGTAGGTTTTCACATTCCCTAGTAGAACCCCATCTTTCAACTTCACCGTTACCCCAAATTCTCCAGAATTTCCAAAGGACTCATGATTCTACATCGACAAAACATACTCTACCAAGAGCTCCTCTCTCAGGGGCTGCTCTGCCTTCTTCCTCTAGCTGCAGCCTGGTTCCCTAGGCCTCTCATGGCATGGCTATCCACTTCTTGTCCCAGCCTTTGTACTGCCTGGGCCTGGGAATGGGCTAGGTACCCACTGCAACAACCTCTGATCCTCCCTTGCAGCTCCCCAGGAGCCACGTAGCACTTGGCTCTGTTACCTCAGCCAATACTCTCTGTCATCATCTTTAGTTGTTTTAATATTTACGAAATGACTCCATTAATAATTTACTTCATAATTCTTTGGCCTCAGTGCCTCTAATTGGTTTGCCCTTCACTCTGCCATTCATCTCCTGCAATGTCATTTCAGCCTAGAGCTCATCATCATTAACTACTGTCCTCCCAGAACATCACTTTCAAGTAATCCTCTCGCCAGACCTCACCTCCTGTATTCCCAGCTCACTTCTAGTATCTCAGGTCTGAGAAGTTTTTGATTGCTGGGAGCTACTGTTTCTTGACACATCAATATTTTCATTGGAAATTACATTACTTTTTTCATGCCTTCATTTCTCTTCTGAGCAGTGTAATTTCCATGAGCCATCATTATGATCACCCACTTGCATAATCCACATCTTCCTCATCCTTTTGTCTCCTTAAACTTCCAACATTTCCTTACCCCTTCTTATTTTCAGCTGAGGAACATATTTATTATTTTACTGAGATAAATAGAAGCAATGAGAAAAGAAATCCATATCTGTCTGATGCCTGCACTTGCTCTCCCGCTGCTACCAAGTGTGATCTGCCCAGGCTCCTGAGCACAGCCTTCGATTGGCACCTGCACTCATCCCTCTAGTTTGCCTAAGAGTGTCATACCAGCCATTGTTCCTGTTCTTTCCCCCATGATTATTTTATCTCTTTATACTGAATCATTCACATCAGCACGTAAAATATCATCTGTCAGCTGAGACGCACAGGTAATGCATGTCCAAGAGATGCATCTGTTTTTCCTTTCCTCTCTCAATCTTATTCAAGTCAATACTCAATTACCTGTTTTCTTCAGGGTGAAGAAATGAATGCTCACAGTTCCCCAAATTCATTTATGGTTAGTTTTCATATCCCTGATTTCCAAACATTGGAGTGTTCCAGGGATCAGTCCTTGTATGCCTTCTCTCCCTCTATATTTACTCTCTGAGTGATATCATCCTGTCTCAAACACATGCTGATAATTCCAGAACTTCTTTTTCTATACTTATGTATCCATGTTTGCCTGTAAATGGCCATAAAGTTGCAATTTAAATTGCACATGAACTTCATGGCCACCTTGTATTACCTCAAATTTAAAACAAAACTATCCTTCTCATCAAAAAAAATCACCCTGCTTCTCCTAAACTCATTTTAATCTCTTAAAAAGTATCTCCCATTGCCCCATGAAAACAACCCTTGACACCTCTTTTCCTTGCTACATGCACATCTATTTACCAATGAATCCTGTTAGTTAGTCTCCGAAATACATCTAGAATCTGAATACTTCTCATCACTTCCACCACAAATGCCGTGGTCCAAGCCACCATTAGCTCTTGCTCTGATTGGTGTGGTGGCCTCCTGCAGGGTACCCAGTTTACACCTAGCCTGTACCATCTTTCCTTAACAAAACAGAGGTGAGAATAGCCAAAGGATGGTAACAGACACAGTTAAGATGGGAGGGATAAGTTCTGGCATTCTGTAGCACTGAAGGGTGATGATAAACAATTTACTGTAGTTATTTTCAAATAGTTAGAAGGGGATTTTGAGTGTAACCAACAAAAAGAAATGATAAATATTTGAGGGGGTGGATATGAAAATTACCTTGACCTCCATATTATACATTGTACCCACACTGTACCTCACAGACAGGGTCAATTATTGTGTGTCAGTTAAAAACAAGAAAATACTAGTAAAACAATCCCCACAACCTACGCCATTGTGCACCTCTGCCCCAAACCCTCTGAGGCATGCCTATGTCCTTCATGGTAAAAGCTACAATCTGATGAGCTTCTTATAAACTGAAACAAAGTTATCCTGTGATTCCACAGCCACACAGGCACACAGTGCCTTCTCTCAGGCACCCTGCCTCTGAGCTGTGCTGGCAAACCAACAGATGTTCCTGAGTTTCTACTCCTGGTATTCTCTGCCCCAAGTGCTCTTTCTCCAGAGATACATGTGGTTTTCTTCTTTATCACACAGGCCTTATGGGAGCATGCAGTGTGAACTAGCAGGCCTACTGCACCCTATGGAAGATGCTGTGTGAACTAGCAGGCCTCCTCCAGCCTTTTGGAAGCATACTGTGTGCATTAGCAGGCCTTGTCCAGCCTGTTGGGAGCACACTGTGTGCACTTGCAGGCCTCGTCCAGCCTTCTGGGAGCACACTGTGTGCACTACCAGGCCTTCTCAAGCCCTGCTGTGTGAACTAGCAGGCCTTCTCCAGCCTTTTGGGAGCACTATGTGTAAACTAGCAGGCCTACTTCACCCTCTGGGAGCACACTGTATGAACTAGCAGGCCTCCTCTAGCCCTGTGGGAGCACCCTGTGTGAACTAGAGGCATCCTCCAGTCTTCTGGGAACACGCTGTGTGAACTAGCAGGCCTCCTCCAGCCCAGTGGGAGCACACTGTGTGAATTAGCAGGCCTCCTCCAGCCATCTGGGACCTCGCTCTGTGAACTAGCAGGCCTTCTCCAGCCTTGTGGGAGCACACTGGGTGAACTAGCAGGCCTCCTCCAGCCCTTAGATAGCACAGTGTGTGAACTAGCAGGCCTTGTCCAGCCTTCCGGGAGCATGCTGTGTGCACTAGCAGGCCTCCTCCAGCCTTCTGGGAGCATGCTGTATGAACTAACAGGCCTTGTCAAGCCCTGTGGGAGCACACGGAGTGAACTAGCAGGCATCTTCTAGCCCTGTGGGAACACGCTGTATGAACTAGCAGGCCTCCTCTAGCCCTGTTGTAAGCACGCTCTGTGAACTAGCAGGTGTCTTCTAGCCCTGTGGGAGCATGTGTGTGAACTAGAAATCCTCCTCTAGCCTTGTGGGAGTGTGCTATATGAACTAGCAGGCCTCCTCCTGCTCTCGGGAGCACGCTTTGTGAACTTGGAGGCCTCGCCCAGCCCTGTGGGAGCATGCTGTGTGAACTAGCAGGCCGCCTCCAGCCTTGTAGGAGCTCCCTGTGTGAACTAGTAGGCATCTTTCAGCCCTGTGGGAGCACTCTGTGTGAACTAGCTGGCTTTCTCCAGCCTTCTGGGAGCTCCCTGTGTGAACTAGTAGGCATCTTTCATCCCTGTGGGAGCACTGTGTGTGAACTAGCCCACCTCCTCCAGCCATATGGGAGCTCCCTGTATGAACTAGCAGGCCTACTTCAGCCTTCTGGGAGCTCCCTGTATGAACTAGCTGGCCTCCTCCAGCCTTGCAGGAGCACCTTGTGTGAACTAGCTGTCCTCCTACAGCCTTTTGGGAGCACACTGTGAACTATCAGGCCTCCTCTAGCCTTGAGGGAGCACCCTGTGTGAACTAGCCAGCTTCCTACAGCCTTTTGGGAGCATGCTGTATGAACTAGGAGGCCTCCTCCAGCCTTTCTCTGTGTCTTGTCTATACCCCTAGCAGCATCTATTCATAATTTGCTAGACATGCATTTATGATGTGGGCATTGTATGTCTCCCTTCAAGACTATGAGCTCCATGAGAGAAGGGAACTTTTTTTTAATAGCCATATTATTTCTCACATCAATGCCTGGCAAATAGTAGGTCTTCAGTAAGTATTTATTTAACAAATTAAATTTATTAAGTTTTTTAAATGCATAAATTTTTTTAAAAAGTTGAATTTACTTATTTTCTATACTGAACCCAAATTTAAGTTTTCATTTTGTTTATACTTTATCTCCTTTTTTAAGCATAGCAACATCTCAGTACTGTATATAATGGTCTTATTCAGGCTATAACATATTTGTGATATTTATCAACATATTGATTTTTATCAACAAACAAAATGGTTCTTTCTTATTTCTTGAAGTATCTGTGCTAGGACTTTGTCCCTGTATTGTCAGTGATCTACAGCATAAAAAATTACTGCCCATTTCTTCTCATTAACATGATAAACTGGAAATTTAAAGCCAATTTTTATGAATGGCTTTGTCAGCCTTTCTTTTTTGTAATATGTCAGAATCTTAAATTTATTTATTTTTCATTTTACACACAACAATTACTTAAGCACACATTCACCATAATTATCTATTCGAAACACAATTCCTACAATTTTTGTCATTGCTTTTGCAACATCAAATGTAAATATCATTTTGTGCCAATTTATTTAATAATATGTTAAAAGCTGATCTCAATATATGTAAGTTTTCTTCTGTTAAGGGTGTGTCAGTCAGTTTTACATTTAATTGCCTGAAAATATTGTACAAAAACAAACAAAATGGAAATATTGCTAAAAACTGTAGTCTTTTTTAGTTTTGTTTTAAATATTTAAAACAAAATATCTCAGATCTTTTTTAGTTTTGTTTTAAATATTTAAAACAAAAGATCTCAGATTTAGAATAATTCATGAAATGAGGTTGGGGTCCTGCTGGAATAATTCTAGACTTTATCCACAAATGATTCTTTTTTTGTTGTTGTTGTTAAATTTTCTTTTTTTTTTTTTTTAAATTAAGCCTTTTGTACATAGATTGATAAATTCATTTATGCCATTTTCAGTGTTTATTTCAGTGTTAATCATTTTCATTGATTATTTGTACAAATTGGAGTGCTTACATCATACTAATCAACATAGCTTTCACCTCATTTACCCAATTATAGCATTAGGACATTTGTGTTCTACACA
>CAUYPK010021342.1:0-96283 GCA_963574355.1 Loris lydekkerianus | reverse complement strand
ATGTGTCAAAAATCTTTGGTCATTTGGTCTTTGAATTCATTGAATTCTTGAGATATCTTTTGGGTTACTGCTTGGAATTCTAGTTTGATCTTATTTGCTATCCAGATTCTGAATTCAATTTCTGACATCTCAGCTATTTGTGCACGGGATCTTGTGCTGTGTCTGCCCCATTGATCCTTGGGGGAGTTGATATACTCTGATTATTCTTATTGCCAGAGTTTATCCGTTGATTTCACCTCATGATTGTTTTTTCACCATTGTCTCTAGCTGTCCTCAGAGTTGGGGAAGTGCCTCTCCAAGAGTCGACCCTAGTGGAATCCCTCTATTGTTGCTGGATCTTTGTAGGGAGTTATGCTATGTAGCTCCTGTGGGACTGCCCCAGCCAGGGAGTTCTTGTTGTGGGAGCAGCTCTGGAGTGTGACACACCCAGATTCAGCAACAGGGTGAGGGGAGCAGTGGGGTGCACACGGTTCTGGAAGTGCCTGGTGCCCAGTGACTTTGGCTCAGAAAGCCCAAGGCACCAGCAGTCTCTGGCCAGGAGACGGGCTCTGCACAGAGGCAGGAGGGCACACGGCTACCAGAGTCCCTGGCCAGATGAGCAGGCCAGTGTGGAGGAAGGGAGGGTACAGGAGGGAGGACGTGGGGTTGCGCGGCTCCCGGAGTTCCTGGTCAGGGTGTGCAGAGGCAGGTGCAGTTCTTACCAGGGTCTGGGTGGGGGAAGATTGCTGATAGCTGGGCAGCTCTTATGGAGGTCCGGGCACTGATCGTTGATTGTGTGCAGCTCTTATGGAGGTCCAGGCGCCAATAGCTGATCATGCGCAGCTCTTAGCGGAGGTCCGGGCTCCAATCCCTCACTAACTTTCATTAAGCACCTACTGTCTGCCAAGCATGGAGCTGAGCACCAGAGACATGGTGATGGCCAGATACTTTCCTGGCCTTTTTGAGAAGAATCTTCTTTTCTAGTCCTCCTCATCCCTGTCTGTCTACCCCAAAATACAGGTGAAGGGTTCTAGGAAGATGTGGTTGGGATCAGCCAATTCCACTGTTCCCTTCCTCAAACACTGACTTCTGGAATCAGGATACTTATAGCTTTGGAAGGAAATTCTATTTTCTTAACATACTCTAATTTCTGGAAATATTTTTCTTTCTCCCTCATTCCTCACCTATACAAATCCTGCCTATACTTTAAGGCCTAGATCAAATGATGCATCCTCTTAAAAAAAAAAAAAATATATATATATATATATATATATATATATAAATTCACTACTCATTCAATTATTGTTTCATAAGCCTAAATTTGGTTTTTCTAGAAAGACAAGTTTATTCCTCTTTCATATCCCCAACAGAGCCTATACAAGTGCTAGGCATGCCATAGGTGCATAATAAAGAAATTGGTGCATATCGTTAGCCCACACTATGGTGAGAAACTTTAAAGAAGGGCTGTTGTTTGATTCATCTCTTCATTCCCAGCACCTACACAGAGTTTGGCACATAAAAGGGACTTAAGAAACTGATGAAGTTGCTAAGGGCACTTAATGGGTGTGGACATGCCCTGGATCATGCCTATCACACAGTCAGTGCTCAATAAAAGTTCCTTAACAATAAATTAAAGGATAGTAGAACTGCTGCTGAGGGCACTTTCCTGTGTTGTCCAATCTCTAAAGGCTTACCATTTCATTTAAGTTCTTCAAAATGGGTTTTTCCATGGGGTCAGCAAAGGAGTTATATAGGACACTAGAGAAAAAAATAAAGAAAAAAAGGACTTACTCAGAGACCAAAATCTGTCAGTTAGAAACCTCCCCTGGGCTCCCTGTGAGTATTCAGCCCAAAGACTCGTCACTGCCCAGCATGGTGCTCCCACTCACCTGAGCTCTCCAGAAAATGAGACATGGGCGTGGCTCACTTGGGCATAGCAGTCCTGGAGCTTCAGGATTGGATGCCCAGAGTCATTTCGGGTCAGGATAACAATACCGATAAAGTAGACACCGGAGAGAAAGAGATCAGCCCCTCCTGCATCTCGGCTGTGTAGAGAAAAGTGCAAGGTTACCCAGGACTGGGTCAGGCATGGAGAGAGATCTTGTTTCTCTACTAAGCCAGAGACTCTATAAGCTCCTGGAGGGCAGGGACTTTGTCACGTTCCCCTCTGGATTTCTGGCACCTATAGCAAATAGGAGCAGAGTAGGTGCTGAATGGATATTTACTGAACACACGATGTAATGATAACAGCTTTGGGGATACTGTGCCATAGTTATTTTATCCTGAGTGCTCTGACACTGGTAGTGGTTGAGCACATATTGAGCACCATTTATATACAATGTTTGCTTGGAGAAAGAACATCAGGGGTAAAGCAACACCATATTCAGGAGGGGGATAGGCAAGGAGGTGATAGATGTAGTCTGTGAACTTCTTGAGGGAGTGGACTCTGTTTATTCATCTCTGTTTCCCCAGGACTTAGAACATAGCCTGACACAGCATGTAGCATATGATTGATGAGTCATCAAATAAATGCATCAATACATAAATCTATGTTGTTTATGAGGAAACACCCCATCTTCATCTAAAGTACTAAAGTTCTTAAGATGGGGATAAATGGTAGACACTCAAAAAATTGATCATTGACTGATTTACTAGATAAATGAATGTGTTATGTGTTATTCTGGGGCATCAACCAAGGAAGAAATAAGCATTACACCCAGGACAGTAACTTGTAAGGGTAGTTGGTCTGTAGATGTACCTTAAATTTGACTTCTCCCTTCTATATAAGGTGCAAAGGCCTTTTGGTTGGGGGAGAATTGGACTCGAGCTGACTACCATCCTCTACCCTCCATGTGAGGTAGGAAGACTCCATCTCCCATCTGTCAGCTACCACTGTGGATGGAGTACTGCGTTGTATGGCTCAAGATTATGCCATGATTTGTTGGTGGATCTAAAATGCTGGGCACAGGTCTGTTCCTCCTGTAATCTGGGACTTGTATAGTTCTTAGAGAATCTTAAATGACATGTGGTCATTTGCTCTGCCTTTAAGGCAAGGATGCTTTTCGCGCCTCCTCCCCACACCTAGCAGGGATTTCCTGATTTAAATATCACCTGGAAAAAAAATGCTCTTGAGAAAGAAGCCTAACATTGAAAACATCAGCAAATGTATACATTTTCCATTTTTTTGCTCCACTTGCCCCCAAAACGTCAGCAGTCATTTCAGTGGAATACTCACAAAAGTGGGGACTTGATTTCCCAGTCTGTGCTGATGTTGGCAGTGCCGTGGTTGGTCAGGACTTTGATTCCCACTCCAGGCACAAAGGCTAATGAAGTATTTGGAAATGAAAAGGCATTGATTTTGATGCTGTGAAACAAGAAACAGGAGTTAGGGTAACTCTGGGGGCACATCATTTATGTCAAGCAGAATTGGAAATGTAGTTGTCCAAGTCCCATGCTGAGGCTGGGAAATAGTTGTCCAAGTCCCATGCTGAGAAATTGTGAATTTCTGCAGACAAAGGAACCTCCCACATGCAGTGGGTCTCTGGGTACTGCTTACCCACTCCCCTCAAAGTATTAGTGGAAAGTCTCTTGTATCTACTTGAGGGGGGAAATGGCAGACTTAGAAATCAACCTGTTGGCTCAGTGCCCGTAGCTCAGTGGTTAGGGCAGCAGCCACCTACACCAAGGCAGGTGGGTTCGAGCCTGGCTGGGCCTGCTAAACAATGACAACTGCAACAAAAAATAGCTGGGCATTATGGTGGGTGCCTGTGGTCCCAGCTATTGAGAGGCTGAGGTAAGAGAATTGCTTAAGGCTAAAAGTTTGAGGTTGCTGTGACCTGTGATGCCATGGTACTCTACTGAGGGCAACACAGTGAGACTCTGTCTCAGGAAAAAGAAATCAACCTGTAAATAATGAAGCAATCTACTTCTTTAGTTTCTTTAGAGGTAAAAACAGGTACAACATTGTCATCATTATTTTTCCTTCAGCAGTTTCGGTGTTTCCCAAAGGGAGTGATGTTAGAGTTTTAGAATGAACAGCTATTTTTGCAGAGGAATGTTATATGCATCACAAGCAATTTTGACACATATGCCAGGAGTGTCTCTCTCCACCTGTCATTTGGGACAACCAGAAACATGCCTTCCCCTTGCAAATGCCTACTATGTGGACAATATCTTCCCTAGTTCAGAAACTTATTTTAGAGAGTTGACTTTCCCTAGGATTCTCTGGGCTGTCAAACAGGAAACTAGAAGGCAGTGGGTTGCATGTTATCTACATGGGTAGGTGGCTGTAGCATTGTGATACATTATTATGAACATCTATTGAGCAATTACTGCCTGCCAGGCACTTTACATGCATTAGCTCATCTTGACTCTCAACAATCCTATGGGGCAGTTGCTGTTTTTGCAATCTCTCTTTCAGAGATGAGAAGATAAGAAAAGTGGTTGAAGTCACATGTAAGCGGTAGAACCAGACCTGGAACCCTCCACAATCTGACTTCAGTCTCTGTTTTAACCACGAGGCTGTGCTGTTTCACATATTGTGTACAGAGAGTATTCAACTTGGAGCTGAGTGGTATGAGGGTTGAACAACCTGTGGCTAGGGACTTAACATCTTCCAGACAATCACTCAAAGGGGTGTTCCTCACAGGTAGATTGGGGAGACAAAGTGAGTTCAGGAGTGAATCACTGCTGCACAGGCAAAGGCATTGTTCTGAACTAAAATTGGGAAAATATTAAAACACAAATGTGATAGCTGATAAGAAAGGATTATCTGCTGTTTCCTCTCCAATGCCTCCTTAACTACTTTCTGTCACACATCGCAAGTCAGTCCTACTGTGGGAGGAGGATGGCTGAGATGCATTCAATATATCTTGGAACTATTTTCATTTTGATACATATATGTAGATCTAACCAATTCTTTATAAATGCTACAGAGTATTCCAAGCTGTGGATGTACCATTAAAAAACATCATTTGTTTGCTGGTAGAAATCTGGGTTGTTTCTAGTGCTTCTGCATTATAAACAATAAGCCAGGGAACATCCTTATGCCTACTAGTTTTGTATAACACATGCGCTTCCCCAGGGACGAAGCTGAGGAGTAGAATTGTTGGGTCAAAGGGCATGTATGTGTATTATCTGTATATCTATATCTCTGTAGACATGAATGATGTTTATAAATCACCTTCTAAAACAGCACCTTCCAACAGGCACGTGAACCACACACACACACACATATGCACTGCATATTAGCATTCCGCCAATGAGGAACTGCATATATGACATCGGGCTCATAAAATTATAATATTGTATTTTTGCTGTACTTTTCTATGTTAAGATGTGCTTAGATACACAAATACCGTTGTGTTATAAGTATTCAGTACAGTAACATGCTGTACAGGTTTACAGCCTAGGAACAACAGGCTATATGCCATGTAGTCTGTGTAGTAGGTATACGCTGTGATGTTTGCACAATAACCAAAAATTGCCTCACAATGCATTTCTCAGAATGTTAAACATTGCATGACTTAAACATTTCTAACAATCAAATTAAAATAGAGAAAAAAATAGGTGAAATTAATTTTCTTTATATTTTTACTTAACCCAACAAATCCAAAAATATTATCTTATCAACATGTAATTGATATAAAAATCATGAATGAGATATTTTCTTTTCTTTTTTTTCCTAAGGTCAGTCTTCAAAATCTGGTGTGTATTTGACACTCACAATACACCTCAATGTTGATACTGGATTTCATCAGAAATACCTGACATGTACATGTTGAGCATCCCTATTCAGAACTTTTTGAGTACTGACAGGACACTCAAGTTTCAGATCTTGGTATTTAGAGAGACTGAGCCAGTACCTAAGTGTAATGCAAATATTCTGTAACCCTCCAAATCTGAAATCTGAAGCTCTTTTGGTCCCAAGGATTTTCAACCTATATTTAGATTTGATAAAATTTTAAGCTGAAAAAGTAAACTTACATTTTTTCCCCCAAACATACTTAAAATTATTTTTTCAATAACCAAGCTGTCAGTTTTTAAAATTAAAATTAATTGAACTTAAATAAATAAAAAATGCAGTTCCTCTGTTGCACTAGTCACATTTCAAGCACTCAGTAGCCAGGTGTCTAGAGGTACTCTTTGAATAGCACAAACCTAAAATGATTGCACGGTTTTGTCTGCTCCCACCCACAATGCACAAGGATATCTGTTTCTCCTCGTTTTTACTTACACTTGATATTATACAATTCTCTCTGCAATTTTCTGCTGTGTTATTGTGGTATTCTAAAATATTATTTATATTAAATAATATTTAATATTTATATTATAGCTATATAAATTATATATAAATATAATATATTTATATTAAATAATATTTAATAAATAATATTCAATATTTCATAGTATTTATAATATGTTACAATTATAATAATCTAGTATTTTATATTTAATTATAATAACATCATTAATTTTTAAAAAAATACATAATGTCTATCTCTCCCACTGGACATTATAGGCAGGTATGTTGTCCCTTTCCTTGTCCCCTATGTTTAGAACAAAGCCTAGTATGGAGTAGGTGCTCAATGAATACTTGTTGAATGGCTAACCTTATACAGATGAGGGCATTAGCCAGGAACTTTCCCTGTATTTCCATCTCTCTTCTGCCATAAAACGATCCCCTTGGCTTTATAGAATGTTATCATTGACAGCAGGGCAATTGTTATACCAAAGGGTTGGAGTAGCAGAGAATTATCACTGGATTATTCAAACATGGAGACAAATTATGAATCATAGTCACAGAGAACTCCTTAGAAAAGTTAGGCTGTCCCCTAACCCTGAAGATTGCACTCAAGTTAGACAAGGACATCTTCTCTCTACAGTGCTCTTGCTGTCCAGTGCTCGCTCAAGGGGCTCTTGTTGGTGACTATGGCGGAGATTGTCAGTTGCTGAACATCCACTTCCCCATCTTTCATAAATATTGCTGAATTTGTTGGGGATGACAAAGTTGTCTGGTTGGAAAACCGATTTCCCAATCTTTCTTGCTAGTAGGTGTCTATATGACTAAGATGGGATATTGCTGTCTAGGTAGGATTTTATTAGGGTAGAGCCTCAGGAAAAAACTCATTGAAAGAGGAGAGCTTCTGAGATCCCTTTTACCCTTGCCTTTACCCTGCCAGCTGCCTGAAACACAGATTCGATGGCTGGAACTGGACTGGCCATATTGAACCATGAGGCAAACTGGGGACTAGAAGTCGGAGCTGAGGCTGCCCAAGTAGGAAATGAGGAGGAGGCAGGATTCTGGTGAAATCCTAGGACCAGACGCTCCATGTTCCTCCCCTGTTTCTTTTGAGCGTCTCAAATGTGAGACAAAATGCTCTTTACTTACTTTGAAAAGTTGTAGTTCACATAATCCACCTTCAGAAATGCAAGAGACTCGGAACCATTTATATCTGGGATGTTCTTCTCCTTTACCATTTGTTCAATCGTCTCCACGCCAGCCTGAACACCTGCAAAGGAAGTGAGAAAGTATCTGTTGATGGTAACAAGAGGATCATACATAATATCATTCACCACGCAACTGCAATTTATTAAGACAAGCTCTCAGACACTCAGAAAACAGCAACCCTGCAAAGGGAGTGTTCCAGCCCCCACTTTAAAGATGAAAACACTCGTCCTCAGAGAAACTAAGTATCTTGCCCAAGACCACAGAGCCAATAACATCATGAGAACTTTTCATTATGTGGCCAGGGTGTTATAGGAGGATGTGATAGGAAGAGGGTAAATTACCCTTCCAAGTACATAGTATATTACTATTATCTTCCTGCACACTTTACAGGTGAGGAAACAAAGAGGTTAATTCTTGCCCAAATCATACAGCGAAGGCTGATGGCAGCCAGTAGTCAAAGCCAGGCACTTTGGCTCCAGAATCTGTGTGCTAGAAAAAGTTCTAGAAAATTCCACATTCTTCATTCCTTCCAGCTCCTTTAAGCTGAGAAGTTTTGTCCTGAGGTCCATGGGCTGTAGGGAACTCTTGAACTACCTGAAATTCTAATAAATGACTGCGAGTAAGTTGTGTGTACATATGCGTCTTATTTTTTTGGGGGAGAGAATCCACATGTTCACCAGATTGTCAAAAGATCCCATGACTTAAAAAAGGTTGTATCACTACTTTTACTTCATCCTGAAATAATTCATCAGCTGCTTTATTTGGAAGTGCCGAAGAACACATTTCTTTCAGCTCATGGGGGGAAGAGCCCTGGTCCACATTAAAGAGCTTGAAAAACATAACTTCGCAGTTAACAAAGAATAATCTTTTAATTAAAAAATTTTTTTAAATTATGTTTAAAAGATGGGGTCTCACTATGCTGTCCAAGCTTGTCTCAAACTTCTGGGCTCAAGCCATCCTCCTGCCTCAGCCTCTTTGAGTATAATCTTTCTATTTTAACCTTCTCAAGGAGAAAAATTTGTCTTCGTCCCTTATTCTGCAATTTAAGTTTATTTCCAGCTATTCTATCTTTGTTGGAGGTGAAGAAGACAGATTTTATCCTCTGAAAGGCCATGAATATTATTGTACAGAGTACTATGGAGCAATCATGTAAAGATAGGCTAGAAAGGATGGAAAGATAGAACCAACGGCACTGTCAGGAGCTTAGGCATGAATTCCAACTTCACCACTTACTACCTTGTGTGACTCTGCCAGTTACATAAACTCTCTGTCCCCCACTTTCCTCATCTGTGACATGAGGACAATAGTAACTCTGCAGGGATCTGTTCACACATGTGGAAATAACAGTAGCCAATATTGGTTAGACATTTGCTATTGCCAGACCCCATTCTAGGTGCTTTCTACAATGTTAATTCATTTGTTTTCCATAGTAATCCCAGAGATAGGTACTATTATTATCATCTCCATTTTAATAAACAGTTTTCAGGTACTGCTAATAATAGACACATCAGATCTCTTTTTGGAAAATGTGGGGGCATAACGAATCGAGGAGATACAAATAATAACAGGTAAGTTGTACTGAGTGTCTGTATGGGTCAGGACGGTGCACACTCCACACACATCTTTTCTTGGATCCTCACAGCAACCCAGTGACATAGGTATTATCATTCCTGTTTCACAGAGGAGGCAGCTCAGGCTCAGAGAGGTTTATTCACTTGCCCAAGAGCCCACAGCTGGTGAGCGTGGAGGAATAGGAGCAGAGGAGAGACAAGGTCAGGCAGAAGCAACCTGAGTTCCTATTGGGTCTCAGCCCCTTACTGGTGTGCGCCTTGGGAAATTTCAGTGTCCTCTGTAAAATGACAACAATTTCTTCATAGGGTTCTTCTTTCTTCAAGAAGCCTATGAACAAATTCACCTTATGGTGAATGAAGTCACCATAAGGCCCAGAAAGCACATTCAAAGAGCCTTACCTTGGTAAATACTCAAGAAAGGATTCTGATTTTAAAGAATCTCCACGACTCTGTGCTGTATTTCCATGGAGATTGTGGACACTATCCAGGTAGATGGGCCCTATTTCCATCACCCCATTTTCCACATGAGAAAACCTACTTGCCCAAGGCCTTGAATTGAGAAAAGGGACAGCAGTGACCTTCACACCCATGTGTATGGGTTTCAGATCTGATCTTATAATGACTCTGCTCTATGGGTGAAAAGGTTTGCACAACTTTAATACTGTTACAAGACATCTATTTCCGATATGCACTTCCAGCATATGCACACCAGCACATGCGTGTAGAAACAAGATACACACACATGTACCCACCTCATCCTAGTATGGGTTTTAAAACACATCAGAGTTCACAAACAATTGTTCAAGACTGATCCATTTCAGATCCCCCGTGCCAGACGAGGTTCTAGGGGAGAACAAGGAGTTTCCCCCAAATCAATGCTCCCTTCCTCCCGTCCTTTTCTTCTTCTTTCCTTCCTTCATTTCTTTTCTGGTCTAGCAGGAGAGGCATTTCTTGATGAGACCAGTGGTGCTTGGGTTGACTTTACTTGGGTAAAGAGGACTGGGAAATATTTGTCCATCTACATTCAGCTACTCGTAGGCAAAATTTTAGAGGAGAAACAGAGGCCCACATATGAATACGTTGACGTTGGAGTCCCTTTCCTCGCCACAATTTTCCCCCACCTGAACCCAAGTAAAATCACATGCCAACATTGTTCTCTCCCTGGTATTTACGTGCAAATACCCTCGAGGCTTGGAAAGGAGTAGTTCTTAACCTTTCAGTGTGTCCGACTCCTCGGCACCTGTACTGAACACTGTGGAGCCTCTGTCAAGAAAAATGCACTAATCATCATCCACGTTCCCTTTGGCACACAATTTTAGCGAATTGTGAGTTCCTTTTGAAAATCAAGTCCTTTCTCAGGCTCTAAGGTGTTAGTCACTTTTACTCTCAATCTCCTTTCTTCTATCCTCTAATGCAGTCTTATTATTTATTTATTTATTTATTTATTTATTTATTTTTTGCAGTTTTTGGCTGGGGCTGGGTTTGAACCTGCCACCTCCAGCATATGGGGCCCGCGCCCTACTCCTTTGAGCCACAGGCACCACCCTCTGCAGTCTTATTTAAAGCTCTGAGATGTTCCTGCTGTGTGTGCCAGGGAAGGGGAGGGAGAGAGACTCTGGCTGTGTCTGGATACGCTGCTTCCAGCGTGTGACCATTTTTCCAACAATACTTTCTTCCTGGCCATCTCAGCAGCTTCTGCATAAGGGACTAGATCGCCCCACAGTAGCGCTCATCTGGGTCATAAGACAGCCCTTGTTTGAGCTGTGGATTTGGATCCTAGACCCCACCCCTGGGGGAGAATCTGCAGCCTGGCTTCTGAAAGCATTCAACTCACCATAGTCCAGTGCACGCTGAGTAGCTCTGGCCTTGATTCCTGGGTAAATGGTCTGAGAGGATGAAGTGCAGAGATTCCAGAAGAGGAGGAAGCATCCCCAGAGGACTGTTGTCTTTGTACGCATCTGCAATTAACCAACGTTTAGGGTTCCTTTATTATCTTTGACTTTCTTACTGATCAATTCCACCCAACATTTCCAGGATTTCTCGTTTTCATTGCTCGCTTCCAGAACTCTCTCCATCCATCCATCCATCTATCCATCCACTCACCCACACATCAGTTCATCCGTTCTGTCATCATTTAGTGAACACAGAAGGTGTGATGTGTTCTAGGTGCCGAGGAAGGAGAGGTGATCTACACATGGCCCCTGTGACCTCTGCTTCTCACAGACTAGTGTGTGAGTCTTTCTCTCTCTCTCATACACATACGATTATAACACAATATAATATAATGCAATAGGCTTGCAGTAACTTCTATGAGATAGGCCCTGAGAAGGATGCTGGGGGATTGAGGATTCTTGACATTTTTAGAACAAATAAGTCAATAATTTGCAAAGATGGCTTTCACGGCTGTGAGGCAATCAGCCATCTGCTTAAAGACCCTTGGTGACCCTTTTCCCACAGGACAGCATTGAAGCTCTTAGCCTGGCAATCAAAATCTTTCACATCTGGCTCCAAACTTCTGCTTAGCTCCTGTCCCTTTTCTCCTGTCCAGCTGGTGGTGTTCTGAGCTGGCCACATGGAGCTATTTGCTACTCTTCAATTTGCCAGTTCTTTCCTGCTTGGGGGTTCTCCCAGTGTAAACACACAGGCATATACACAGGCTTTCCCTCTGTCTCTGTCACACATCACCCGCATTCTGTCTGCTGAAGGCATCCTCCAGGGCCAGCTGCAACATCCCCTACTGTGACTATCTCCCTTACCATGTCATTTCACACTGGGCTCATCACATGCTCTCCTGTACCCCCACCCCTTTTGCACAGAGCAGGCTTCCACTCGAACCTCTGACCATGTTGCTGTCCAGGGAAGGCAGGTCTCCCCTCCTCCCTCCACTGCTACACCCTGGTCTAAGATAGAACCATGTCGCTCGGCTGTTTGTGATGATTTCATAGTGGCCTCCCAGTTTCATCCTTTGCCCCTTTCTGGATGTTCTCCACTCCACAGCCAGGGTGGGGCTCTTAAAATGAAAGTCAGAGCATATTACCCCCACCCTGTTAAAGCCTTATGACTTTATTGCTCAGTGTAAAAGCCAAAGCCCTTCCACCAGCTTCAAGGCCCTCCCCACTCAGTGCCTCCACTTCCTCATCGACCTCTGTCCTTAACCACATGCCTGGCTCATGTGGCCCCCGTGTCACTGGCTGATGTGATCTTTTTAGAATACTGTAAGCAGCTGTGCCCCAGGGTCTTTGCACGTGCTATTTCCTCTGCCTGGTTCAGTTTTCCCCAGATAACCACAGGTCTTTCACTTCTTCAGATGTCTCAAATGTCACTTCCATGAAGCATTTCCTTACTGCCCCCTGCAGAACAAGGACATCTTCCCTGAGACCCTGATATCACCTATGCCTCCCTGCTTGCTTAATTTTTCCCCGAAGCATTTATCATCATCTAGCATAGTATAGAGTTGCTAATTTGTTTGTTTATTTTTAAAGACAGGGCCTTGCTCTGTCACCCAGCTGGAGTGCAGTAGTATGCTCCATAGCTCACTGCAACCTCAGATTCCTGAGCTCCAGCAATTTTCCAGTTTCAGCCTCTCAAGTAGCTGGGACTAGAAGTGTGCGTGCCTGTACCCAGATAATTAAAATGTCTTTTTCTAGAGATGAGGTCTCCCTTGGTTTGTTTATTGTGTGTCTCTTCTACTGGATTTTTCAGACTTCATAAGGAAGAATTTCAAAGTTTGGCAGAGGGCTTTTGGCCCTGAACAGTGGGTGACTGGCACACAGTAGACAACGGATAAACCTTGAACAATGGGGTGAATGAATGAATTATTGTATCTTCCATGAGTCCGTGACCTGGGTGATATGAGTTTTATGGGTTCCTGTAGCACTTGGGGAAGGCCTTGGTCTCAGTATGTACTACTCTGTACTGTGACTGTCTATTTACTTACCTGGCTTTTTGTCGCAGGAATTGTGTCTTATTTATACAACTCCAGAGTCTCATATGATGCCTGTCACATAGCAGACATATAAAAGCCTACTATTAAGAGTAGTGCCTGTGGCTCAAAGGAGTAGGGTGCTGGCCCCATATACTGGAAGTGGTGGGTTCAGACCAGGCCCCGGCAAAAAAAAAACAAAACTGCAAAAACAAAAAAAAAGTCTGCTATTAAATAAATTAAGTCCTCCCCAAGGAGAGGGACGACATCACATCCACTGCTATATCACCTCTGCTTGGTGTACTTGAGTGACTATCCATGCTTATTGATTAGTGGACCCAGTAATTAATGCCATTCCATTTTCTTGGTGGATAAAGCATAAAAACCCATGGCAATAGTGATGTGGGTTTCTCTCAGTGAAGGCCAGGTGAATAACATATTCACTGGCCTTGCTTCTAGTTTTGGGAGTTTACAATTTGGGTGAGCTCTCACTGCCACATTCACACAGGCTGAAGACTGACGGGTGGCCAGTACCACTGCGTTAACGCACAAACGTGAAACAAATCAAGGAAGACCAAGGAAGGGGACCTTGGGGAGCGGTCAAGGGAGAGGAGGTTGTGAGACTCACAGGGAGGGGTCAGGCCCACTGGGCAGGGAAGGTTTCAAAGAGGACTAGGGTTCAGGAGCAGTCTGGCTGAAGGGAAAGAGGTCACTGTAAGAGGTAGGGGGTGCTCGGCCAGAGTAGGTGAGAGGTTTAAGGGGGTTGTGTAGGCTTAAAGGTGAGGCCATGGAGGTGGGCATGGGATGATGTAGAGTTTTCTAGAGAATTGCTTGGAAAGAACAGAGCAGACTGATTAGGGACCGAGGTGTCCAGGCAAGGCTATTGCTAGACTACCTTGGTCTTTTGTAACCCTTAGGAGAGATGCCAGGCTGTTGGCAAAAGGGGGACCAGTGGGAAGCATTTTAGGAACTCCCCCACCCCAGTGTATACAGCTGGGTGGGGAGAACAAGGGTTCCCCCACTTCCCCCTTGGCTGGCATTCTGCCTAGCACACAAACTGCCTCACTTTTACAGCGGATCTCTGCTCAGATTAGTGCATGTTTATGTGGGTATTTTGATGGCGGGCCATGAGGTGCAGAATTAGGGTCTTGAACTGTCTTTGCATAAGTTCAACTTCAGGTCTGAGAAGGCTAGCTTGGTCAACCTGAAGATCTCTCACCTAATCTCACAGGAGCCCCCTCTGTGTACTGCTGTCCAGCCTAGCTGAACTCCTGGTCCCTAAACACATGCCATGTTTTCTGCTGAATGCAGGTGACTGTGCTGTCCCCCTCCAGCTAGGCCTGCAGATAATTATGCATCCTTAGAGTCCACTTTAAACTCGGTCTATTTTCCTGAAGCCATTTCTGACTCCTCTGAGCAAATCTTATTTTTCTCCTGAACCCTTGATCAAAAGATACATTTATTCATGTGTTTGTGTATTTTTTTTTTTTTCCTTGCTTATTGTCTGCCTCCCTTGCCAGAACATAAGTGCATGCAGGCAGAAAGTGCATTTGGTTTGGAGATCCCAGATCTGGCTCAGTGTCTGCAATACACTGGGTGATTGGTAAGCGCTGGTGGCCTGAATCAATGAATTAACTAATGAAGGAATAGCCTTTACAGTACTCTACACTGTATACAGTCACCTTCTTTCCAGAGGTGACTAAGAAAGCATTTGCACATTAGTAGAGTGCAGACACCCAGTGAAATTGATGTTAAGCACAGTGTTGGAACCAGGTCTAGGAGGCTGGCTGTTGGATCAGGAGAGGACAGAGGACGTTTCAGAAGAGTGGCCAGGTAGCTGGGACACTAGGGATTGGAGGGAGGCACTCTGAACAGTGGCTGTTTACCATGAGATACTAAAGCATTTCAATATTTTAACACTGATATGGCCAGATGCATCCAGGGTGATGTTCAGCTCCGTGGATTGGTTGGGGTTCCAAACACAAGCTACACCTGGGCGTCAGGCTGGGGGCAGGGCTAAGGAGGGGTGGCTTGAGGACAGTCAGGGCACAAACAATCCTAAGGGAAGCACAGAAGAATGGGAGTAAGAGCTGAGGGGACGGGACTTGAGTAGGAGAGGAGGGTCCCTAGCCAAGCAATGAATGACCTGAGGGTTGGACGGAATGTAAGGAGTGGGAGAAGGCAGCATGAAGCCCTCCACAGCCTGCAGGCAGTGTGACACCCACATAGGAACAGCATCTTACACCTGTGCAGGAGCAGGGTCCAGTGGGCCTCCTGCTGTGCTAGGCTGTCCTTGATCCTTCAGCTAGCTGTCCTGGAGAGGGGAAAAGGCCAAGATGGGTGGGACTTCAGGAGTGATAGGAACACTTCTGGGGCGTAGGTTAGTTTTTACCAACCAACATAGAACCATTTCTGTATTTTAATCAATGATAAGGCCATGCTGATATACAGCCATGCTAGTATCACTGTAGGCCAAGACTTACAAATGGATGCATCATGCCAGAGCACGCATCAGAGGGATGTTTTAGATAAGAGAAAAATGTTTTCATAGCAGTGGAAAGCATGGGAAAGAGTGTTAGACCAAAATATCTGAATGCGAAGTAAGGCAGAAATAATATCTCTGCTTGGCACATAGTAGGACCTCAATGAAGATTTGCTAACTGAGCAGCTGAGTGGCTTACAAGATTCTGGTTAACTAGGACAGGTTCTAGGAAAGGTTGGAAAAAAAATTCAAGCTAACCCATCATATATAGCCTGTTTCCACAGTGATAAACCAAAGCAGAAATATTAGTCACTAATGGGATAACAACGAAAATAATAAATTTGCACTTTTTTTTTTTTTTTTTTACCATTTACAAAACTCATAATTCTTTAAGGTAGATGTTATTATTGTGTTACCCCCACTTTAGACATGTGGACATGGGCTGAGGAAACAGGATGACCTGTCCAAGATCCCACAGTAAGTCAGGCACCTTTGAATCAAATCTTAGTCTTTTGGCTCCTAATTCTAGTGTTTATGAATTTTTCATTGAATGACTCAATAAATGCTAGGATTATCATTTTCACCCGGGAATTTTAAATAGGATTTGCACAATGCCATCTTCAATGTGGAAAAATCTAGTAAGCATCTGGAAATGTTTAAGCATCAGAGTGCAAATCCTTTTGCATTTTTCTTGGGCACAACTGGAATTTTAAATTCCTTTCCAGAAGTAAAAACTTGTTTTCCCTTCTTGGATAAAGGACATTTCTGAAGTGGTATACTTTGATGGTGATCCAGCAACCTGAATTGCAGATAGAAAAACGTATTTTTCCACCAGAAATGTTATGAGTGAAGGAAATGACTGGGGTATAAAGGGATGAAGTATGTATGAACTTTCAGTTGAACTGTTTGGTTGGGATGATAATTTATGAGCAGAGGAGGAAAGGAACCTTGTCAGGCAAGGTGATGAATCCTAAAAGGTTAAGTAATTTGGCTGACAAGTGAGGGCAGGGCTAGTTGCCTGTTAAAAGAAAGGATCCAAGATGATTTGAAAACCTGGCCAGCAAGTTACCTACTCTGCTCAGTATTGGAGCCTGAGGAGTTGCTTGTTTTCAAGATTCAAAACCTCAGGAATCATTATGTCTCCCTACCAAAATACAGACAGAATAACACTCCTATATTAAATGGTCCTCGCCTGAGCCATCCTGATGACTAGGAATAAGAAAATGCCAGTCCAATTTGGAACGATTCCTGAAACTCACCGATTGGCTTATCACAACTGATATTGGCAAGAGTTTTGACACACTCTGGAAAAACCGCTTAGGGTAGTGATGAGTGAGTGAAACACAGCCTCCAAAACAGAGGTGTTGGTTGTAAAATTAAGTTCAACAAGTTAAAAAAAGTCTATAATATAAGTTTTTTTCAACATACTGGTTAAGACAAAATATACATAAGAAGTTTAAATCAGTAAGTATGGACTACAGGTGGAATTGGGGACTATTTCAAGAGATTCAGCCCATATATCTGATTTTATGGCAAGATATTCAATGACAAAGGACCTTGAAAATTCCCGCCGTGTCTTTCCTCCCCAGACTCCATGCTTACCACCACCAAGTTCAACAATTCTGGCAAGTGGGAGGGTAGTTTTGCTCTGGCAGGATCTAGGTCACTGATGAGGTTTAAGACCTGCTTCCAAAACCTCCGGATCATGACAGCTTTTTAGTGCTAATGATGTTGACCCAGAAACAAGGCAGAATGTGGTTCAAACCAACTCTTTTCTCTTTCTTAGAGTGGTTCAGTCTTCACTAACCTCTTGCCTAAGAAGCATCCAGGTAGGCCTGGGTGACATCCAATAAACAAATAAAACAAGACACAGACCCCCCTGAGCAGACCCTAACAGCCACCCAGGACATGTGACAGCTGATTGTTCGGTGTCCTATCAGATCTGGGACATCACCCATGGGGATCGTACGCTGGCAGAGCTCTGAAGTTTGTTCATGAGTCTTACCTCAAGAGGAGGACGTATCCAAATCTCAGGAACACCTGCAATTCCTTCTGCCTTTGAAGCTAATGTGTTCTCCACCTTCCAGTTCAATTCAGCTGCCGAAAAGCCAAGATAATTAAGTCTGAATCATCTCAGCAGTGGATTTTTTTTTAATGCCTCTTTCAAAAGGTGATATGCAATTGCTTCACCTCAATTACCCAATGGCTTGAATGAACCTACAGTCTCTGCCTAGATGAACAGACAATGCTGCCTATGCAATAATTACCTCCCCACAAAACACACACACACACATGCACACACACGTCATATCTGGGAAATTGCTATGGCTACATTACCAAAATGATTAGGACTAGTGTCTCGACAAAGACATTGTTAAATTGAATTGAAAGAGAAAGAAATTCTTTTTCTGGCATAATAAGATGGTTCTCTCTGGTCAGGGTACCTGCAGCGGATGTCACCACTACTGCCCAGAACACCTGTGGACTTTTGATGGACCATCAGATTCAGTCTAAAAGCATGAAGTTTGATAACCAGGCCGACTGACCTATTTACCCACTTGATCATTCAGGCATGTGTGAATGCTCGCTCCTTTTCAGAATGGTATTGATGACTTCCTGTTCCAGCCCCTTTTCAGAATGGTATTGATGACTTCCTGTTCCAGCATTCCTTTGAAGCAAGTTGGGTGGATGTGTCAACTACTGTGTAACTTGATACCTGTAGATTCTAAACCCCATTTCTATTCCCATCTCCTATAAATGCATTTTAGTCTGTGCGGTTTAGACGGCCGGGGATCTGATTGTAGAAGGTGACTTATGTCTTAGCTACAATTCTCTGGGGAAGACAGGATGGCCAACTGTCCTGGTTTTCCCAGAATTCAGGATTTTCAGGACTAAAACCAGAACAGTCCTGGGCGAATAAGGAGGATTAGTCACTCTAAAAGCAACAACCGGAGCATTCACTTGGCATCGTCCAAACTTCTGTTAGCGTTTCAGGTGAGTTACACCTGGAGTTATATTTGCCTATTTGAACTGAGTTTCCTTAGGGGTTAAAGGGAGATAAAAAACAGGATGGAGTTGACTTGAAACACATTCTTCTTAGTAAAGTAGCACAAAAATGAATAAACAAGTATCCGGTGTACTCAATTCTAATATGAAACCAATAAATAAACAACTACGCACCTACAGGAAAGAAAAACACAAGTAAAGTCCAGCAAGGGGGAGGGGGAGGAGGGAGGATGGTAAGAGGGATCTCACCTAATACGCACTCCCCCTGGGTGAAGGGCTCAACTACAACTTGAACTTGAACTTAGAAATGAAAACAATGTAACCTAAACATTTGTATCCTCTTATTAATCAGAAATTAAAAAAAATAGTATCTTCCTTGATAGTTCTGATGAAGAAAAACATTGATAATGTTTGACAACGTGCTATGATGTATTGAAACGGAAAAGCACTGTAAAATTTTCGTCATTCGTACGTGGCCATATCAACAGTGATATGAATCTGCAGGCACTCTCTTCATAGAATCATTCTTTCTTAGCATAAATTAATCCATTCAATCAACAAGTGTTTATCGAGCTCCAACTATGTGTGAAGTCCTCTTCAGCATAAAAAGAGAACCTCTGTCCACATGGAGTTTATGATCTAAAGAGATGGAAACAAAACAAAGCAACAACAAAATAAACAGAAATGGATAGAGTGTGACGTGTACTATGAAAGAAACAGGGGAATGTAGTGGGTGAGGTGGTCTTGTGATTGGTAGGCTGATATCACTGGGTGTGCTGACTTTGTGAGGAAGTCCCGGCGGGCTTCCCGGAGGAGGTGATATCTGTTCTGAGCTGAGGCCTGACCATTAGGAGTCAGGAGCGCGAAGGGCCCAAGAGACAAGGCAAAGGGAACAGCAGTGGTGGGCCAGCATGTCTAGAATCGTGGTGTTGGATATCTCTGTGGTGATGTCAGGTGGGTAGCTGGAGTTCAGGGAGGAGGTCAGGGAGAAACATGGATTCCCAAGTCATCATCCTAGAGGTGGAGTTAAAGCCACAGAAGTGAATGAGATCTGAGGTGTCCCACGATGCCTCCGCTGCTGGAGGTTTGAGAGAAGGCTTCAGGTGCTATGCAGGTAAATACTTGAAATTGCACTGTGATTATTTTTAGTGCATTAGAAAAATTACAGAACTGGACATCGCACATCATATGGAAAAAAATTCACAACATACCTCTAAACATTTCTATCTTTTCCTCAGTATCATCCCCCCAGCCCTCCACCCTGCCCCTTCTCTCCTGGTCTCTCTCTACGGTCCAGAGTCTCCTTTTTCATATCTCCCTTCTCTCAAAGCAGCATAGCTCCAGCTCACCGTCCTCTGCCCTTCCCTTCCTTTCCTCTGTCAGAAAGATTACATCTTGTTCAGCCTCTTATATGCGTCTCACATCCATTAGCCAACTGCTTAGCAGCTACTAGACTTAGAAGGAAGATGGAAACTATAAAATAACAGTACCTTTTCTAGAGCAAATCCTTTTTCTTCCCCTTACGAAAGACCTGAGCGTCTAACCACATCTTAGAGTCACTGATGTGTATCCTCCTGGGATTCTGCTGCAAGATTGGGGGTAGTTCCCAGGGAGGGTATTTAGGTGAATGATGGAGAGAGAACGCAGGACACAGGGCTCATCCTGCTGTCCAGGGGCTCTCGCCTCACCTGGACCAGGCCCTGCTCTATCCATTCAAACTCCGAGCCTCTGGACGACTTGCTTCACCCCCTGTCTGTCTCAGAGCCATCATCTCTAAAAATGCATCTCACATTCATTTTGAAAAGACGGTGTGAGGCCAGCTGCTGTGGCTAGCACGTTGGGAGGCCCAGAAGGGAGGATCGCTGAGGCCCAGAAGGGAGGATCGCTGGGGCCCAGGGATTAAAGAGAAGCCTGGGCAAGATAGTGAGACTCCATCTCTACGAACATTTAAAAATTTCAGCCAGTCATAATGGTACACACCTATAGTCCCAGCTGCTTGGGGGGCCAAGGCAGGAGGATGGCTGAGCCTAGGAGTTTGCAGTTGCTATGAGCTATAATGATGCCTCTGCACTCTAGCCTGGGTGACAGAGTCAGACCCTATCAAAAAAAAAAAAAAAAAAAAAAAAAAAATCAGCTTGGCACTCATGGCTCAGTGAGTAGGGCGCCAGTCACACACACCAAAGCTGGTGGGTTTGAGCCTGGTCTGGGCCTGCTAAACAACGATGACAACTGCAACCAAAAAACAGCCGGCACTGTGGCGGGCGCCTGTAGTCCCAGCTACTTGGGAGGCTGAGGCAAGAGAATCGCTTATGCCCAAGAGTTTGAGGTTGCTGTGAGCTGTGACGTCACAGCACTCTACTGAGGGCAACACAGTGAGACTCTGTCATGGTTAGAATTATGTTAGATGAGGTAGCGCCTATTAAATTTTTCATACAGTGTCAAGAAGTTAGATACATATTGCTTGCATTTCATCTATTTTTATTTGAAATGAATAACTGGAAAGGTATTTCGAAACAACTTTTATTTTTAAAAAGTACATGGCATTTAGTTTTCATTGTATTTAGTTTTTACACTTACCCTCTATTTGGAAATTAATGGAATTCCCCCCTTTGTATAACTTCTTTCTTTTCAAAAAATTTATAAGGTGCAGTCCGGAAAGTACCCAGCCACAAATAGCTCTATTTTTCATGGTGCATGGCTGGATACTTTCTGGACAGCCCACGCATATACATTTTAAGAAGTGGGTTGATTTCTGGGGAAGAAAGTAAACAACAGTGCAGCACACATGGGGCACAGCGCTGAAAAGGGGGCTACAATAATCAAGTTAGGAAATAAAGATCTAAGATGCATCCCTCGTTGGTTTTCTTTCCATGGAAGGGGCGTTTGAATTCAGCTAATTAGCCTTCCTTGCTGTTCAAGAATCATTTTAGGGCAAATTCTCCAAATTAATTATTAAAAAACAACCACCATCACAACAGGCAGCTGTACTCTATCCAATTTCACTGTTTATTTTCGATTTCTATGTTCAACTGAAGATTTGCTGGGAACTCTTTCCTACTCAGCCCACTCACGATGGCAATCTGGAACGCAAGATTAATTAGTACACTGCAGAATGGCTGACGGTGTATTCATCTTTGTAGATCAAGGGACATTCTTAATTAACACTCCAAAAGAAAAATCATAATTAACTGGGTAGAAATAATCATTCATTAAAGAAAGATGTTTTAAGAGACAGGTGTTAGGGACGTGGATATCTCAGTTCTTGGTTTCTAGAATGTCTGGGCTATTCCCATACAGAAAGACGCTATCTGAAGATCAAACTTGTTTTGAAGTTGGAAGATAAATTATGTTATCCTTTATAGGAGGCAAAAGTGTATGTGGAGGGAGGGATGAGCTAGATAAGGCAGTTGTGGGGCAAAAGACATCTCCTCATTGCCCATCACCATTTGTGTTGCTGAAATCTGGTTAAACAGAAACCCTAAAAGAGGATATAAGAGGTAGAGAAAAATAAGAGCTAATGTTTATTGAGCATTTGTTATGTTCTGGGCATCGCCCACATATTAACTCGCTGAATTCCCACTGAGATTGTATTCTATAAGGAACTAATATTATCTCCATTTGATAAGTGAGGTAATTTGCTTAAGTTTAGGTAAGTCACGGAACAAAGAATTCAGGACCCACGTGCTCTGCTTCCAGGAGTCCACCCTCGTGACCACTATCCTGTGCTGCCCTTTTAGGAAAGTGACTAAAGGTCACCCCACACCCCAGGGTATGTGGAATGTGGGAAGGGAAAAGGACGCTGTGGCTAGGCAGCCCGTGTGGTTTTCCAAGCTGCTAATTGAGTCTGTGTGACAGAGATATATGGGTTAGTTTGAAGTTACTCATTTATTCCTAAGCAGAGGACACCTCGTATTCCTGTGGCCCAGGGGAGAGATGCCTTTGTGACCTTATAGTTCACTCTGGGAGGGCTGAGACGTCTGGCAGAACCACCCTGTCATCCAGTAGGAGCTCCCCTTCTCCTTCCTGCTGTGTCCCAGGCCACACTTCCTTGATGTCTGTGTGATGACATTTCTGGGTGGACACCAATGACTGACTCAGACCATGGCCTCTCCTATTGGTCACACTCTGGAACAGTTTACAGCAGTGACTCCCTCTTGGTTTAACAACAAACAAACCCACTCACTCTAGTCTCTTCCGTTATTACTAGTTACCTGAAAGGGAGGCACATTTTATTCTTGCAGTTCAAAATCAGCTTAAATTCTTAAAGTAAACTTTAAGAATTTAGGTTACTTAACTGTGTGTACAGTTAAAAAAAATCTAAGAGATTGGGGTATTTGGGATGGAATGCAGAACATGACCAAAAAGATCTAAATCTATTACAGATATTGGAAACAACCTAACTGAAGGGGATGGGGAATAAGGTGCTCACTTAAGTAACTTTAGAAATGAATGGAGTCTGTGAGACTAATGGTGACAGGAACTAGACACTAGCCCCGTACTCTAATCGATAATGTTATTTCCCACAGGGATATTGGTTAACAATTCTGAAAACACTGTACATGTATTCTGAAACTAAGTAACGAAGTAAATGGATAGCAGGTGGTTGAAGCTAGATTTCTCACAGTTGGCCTGGGAAGTTACAGATAAGCAAAGGAAAAGGCTAATATCACCTATGTAGTTATAGATTAAAGTTGGAGACATCAGAATCAACTCATGCTTAACTTTATATAGATATATGTGGTTACATTTAGAAATAGTACATACATGTACACACGTATGTGTATGTGTTTGTGTGTGTTTGTGTGTATATATATCTCCTTGCTTTGTCACTTGCTAGAAACAATGACACCCCAACAGCAGTGACCTCACCTAAGTCTTGGTTTCTAATATCCTTCTCCAATAAAAGGTACAAGGTAGGGCTCATGCATGGAAAAATGACTGATTTTAGGACTGGGGCAGGAAATACACAAAGTGATCTTGCAGCACCATGTGGTGACAAAAGAAAGTACTCAAAAACAGAACAGAACAAAATAAATACATAAACCCAAATTCACACGGATGCCAAATGAATGTGTGGCCAATGGAAAGATCTCCCAATGGCTAAAGCTGAGCAACAAAAAAATGAAGTAGTATTGTATTGTAAGGCACAGCATACAAAAATCACTAAGTCCATACTGATATAAATGATCGAATAAATAAAGAATAAACAAATCTGTGCAGAAGAAATCTAAGTAATTTATATAGATACTTCATCCTTGAGAAGGTGAAGTATAACTACCACTCTATGTGTGGGCTGCACATAGTGATATTCTTCTAAAGGTCAATATAAGATGGAGAAAAAAAGTAACTCTACAGTGGAGAAGCCAAGTGGTCAGGGTTAATACTAACAGTGCTACGTCCTATTGATAGCATGGACCATTGACAAGATGTGATGAGAATGGCACTTTACGTCTGTGGCCTTCCTTGCAAGAACACATTACCTCAGTCTAATCATAAAAAAAAAATCAGAAGAACTCCAGTTGAGAGACAGTCTACAAAATACCTGACCGTTACTCCTCAAAAGAGTCAAAACATCATTTAAACAATTTCTAGGCCAGGCCTGGTGGCTTTCGCCTGTAATCCACGCACTTTGGGAGGCTGAGACAAGAGGATCTCTTGAGATCAAGAGTTTGAGACCAGCCTGGGCAAGATAGCAAGATCCTTATCATTACAAAAAATTTTAAAAAGTTAGCCAGGTGTGTTATTGCTGAGACATAGTTCCAGCTACTCGGGAGGTTGAAATGGGAGAATTGCTTGAACCTAGGAGCTTGAGGTTTCAGCAAACTGTGATTGCACCACTGCACTCTAGTCTGGGCGAGAGAGCAAGACCCTAGCTCATTAACAACAAACAAATAAATGAACAAACTATCACCACCAAGAGGAGCCTCAGGAGACATGGTGACTAAAGGCAATGTGATTTCTTATATGGGACCCTGAAACAGAAAAAGAACATTAGGAAAAAAAAACCCTTAAGAAATCTCACTGAAGTCTGTACTCTAGTTAACAAAAATATATCAATATCAATTTATTAACTGCAACAAACATACCATAATAATCTAGGATCTTAATAGAGACCATTGGGTCCCTGAGTATGTGGAATATGGGAACTCTGAAATAATTCTATAAATCTAAAATTGGTCTAAAACTTTTTACTAAAAATACAAACACCTAAAGGGAGCCAATGAATGGATTCCCACAAGACAGTGGGATCATCTCTTTATAGGATTCTACGAAATGCTCCCTTTTTTTTTTTTTTTTTTTTTTTTTACAAAAAGAAATTTAAATTTCTTAACTCTGTGAAAATTGCAGTGCCCATGGCTTGCAGCCACATTAAGGTGGCATGCTGCTAGAAGAAAAAAAAATTCTTGGGGAGGGAGATAGCTGATAGAAGGGGTGTGGAATATTCTCACAGACCTCTGAGGTTTTTGAGGGACCATCCCCCAGACTACCCTGAATCTTGGCAGTGCCCCAGGGATTCTTTGGTTCTCTTTCAGTATCCTCCCTCCTCCCACACTCCTGTGGTAGGCCTACTTCCTCCACCTCCACGGTTATGCACTGTTGGACAAAAAATTGCAACAAGGATCCCAGATGCGTTAGTTTTCTGTTGTTGTTGTAACAAATTATTATAAACTTAGTGGCTTGAACAAAACAAAAAAGACAGGTGTGCATCTTTAGGACACACCCGTCTGACATATTCTTCTTCTTATCATTTTTGTAGATGGTGACCTATACAGATTTACAGAGTTCTCAGGGGCAGATGGCTTCCAAAGTGATCACCACCTTAGCCTTGCACTGCTTTGTCCAAGAGGGCTATTTCGGAGAGAAATAAACTTTTGTTTTGTTTAGACTTGTGTGATATGCGATTTCTGTTGGAGCAACTGAAGCTTAAAATAGGGCTTTCAAATACTGGTATGGTCATTTCCCAAGGTCTGGAACGTCTTTCCTGCCCACCCATTGTCTCCATCCCCATTGTCATTCCACTAACTCCGTTCTTCTCTCAATTACCAAAAGAGCCTCCTAACTGAGATGGTCTCCAACCTAGCGGTTCTCAAGGTGATTCTTCTTCCCAGGGGATATTCAGCTGTCTTATGACACATCTTTAGCTCTTAAAACTGGGAGTGAAAGGGTTCTACTGGCACAGTTTATAATAATGATGGATGGAGACTGGGGAGTGCTAAACAGCATACAATGTACCGAACAGTCCCCCACAACAAAGACTTATGTGGCCTAAAATGTCAACAGCGCTGACGTTGAGAAACCCTGATTTAATCTATCGCCCACATTCTATCACAATCTCCAGTGCGAGATTCACATTATAGACGGGAGCGTCCCCCTGGTGCTGTACACCTGTCTGATTCACGCTTCCTTTCAGCTATGGCCGCCACCTCAGCCCTACACTGCTTTGTCCAAGAGTGAGCAGGGTGAACAGGTTCTCATGGAAGTTTGCTGTTTTGCAGGAGATTTGTGTAGCATTTGATGGTTCCTTAGTGGTGCCTGGCAGTGGTGACAGCAGTGTTCTCTAGTGTAGGGTGGGGAGGTAGCAGCAATTCCAGTCATGATAGCTCCTCATCAGGCCAGGTCTTCAGCTTCGTTTTGAAGTTCATTCTCAGAAGCTTAGTGGTGGCGGAGGGGAACTTCTCTAGTCCTCTCTAGAATTCCCTTAGCTATACAGTATCCTCTCCATACACACGTTTTCTGGTTAGTTGGTCAAACATAGCTTCTATTGCAGAACTAAGAAGCCTGGTAGCAAAGACTCCCCTGCTTAACACTCTCCAGAGGCTTCCCATACATTCCAAAATATGTCCCAAACCCTTTTCTTGGCCCAAGACTCTTATTTATCTGGGCTGTGTCCACTCAGTCTTTCACTCTGGTCATACAAAGTCGTTCTGGTCCAGGCACCCTTCTTCAACCCCAAATTGCTTACTGCTAAGGAATCCTACTGGCACAGCAACCCTCCTCTTTGCACCCCAATCTGAGACGCTTTTTACACTCTACTGCAGGAGTTGATGCACTTGGTTGTAAACTCTGCAGGGGCAGGAACATGTCTTTTTGGTCTTCTGAGTATCCAGCCAGTAGGGTATCTGTCTCAAAGTAGGCAACCCATATGTGATTAAGGAATAAAGGATAGGGTATGGACAAGTGCTGCCACCTACTGGGAGAAACTTTATTCAACTCTTCTACAATGACTTGGCCAATAACATACTAGGATACTCTTTGCCTCATCTGAGTTTTTATGGTCAGACCCTCCAGCCAACCTTCAGAACAGCCCCAGTGACCCTCATCTTTTGGTGTCCACGCCTTTAGGTTGATCTTCCCACATGGAAGGGTTGGTTTGTAACCAAACCAATATGACTGAAATAGTGGTTTGTGATTTCAGAGGATAGATGGTAGAATACACTACAACTTTTGGTTTCTCGCCACTAGGGAAGACAGCTGCCATGCGACGGCAGGGGAGACTCTCAAGCAGCCGTGTGGGGGAGGTTCATGGGGTCCAAACCTGAGGCTTCTTGTCAACAGTCCTGTTGTTGTAGGACTAGAGAACTGAAACCAATAGACTCTCACCAAAGATTATAGGGGAAGGAATTTTATTTGCTGGTGGGGAACCTCAGTAGGCCATCGGCCTTAAAGTAATACCCACCCCATAGGCTATGTCTCTGTCCTTTTATTGGACTCGTAAGTAGACAAAGGAATTACCATACTATTTCTCACTGGAGGTGTCAAATCATATGCAGGATTTACAGAAGAGGAAGCAAGCAGCAAGCGTTAGTTTCGAGGACTCAGGAAACTAAGTTTTACAAATTCTTAGGGGCTGGGTTGCCATGGGGAGGACCTCGTAGGAGTGTCCGTGGGCTTCTCTGAGAAGCCTTTGTTTTTGTAGACTTTACTTTTCCCGGGTATCCTCCCTCACTGTGCTTGAGCAAACTCGGAAGCGGATCGTCCAGCAGAGCCAAGACTTGAGATGACCACAGCCCCGGCCTTGGTTGTACTCTCATGAGACGCCCCGAGACGCAAGAGCCCAGCTGCGCGACCCCCAAATGCCTGACCTATAGAACACCTATGGGTTCGGAAATAATAACCATAGTAGTAATAATAATAAAGGTTTAGGGATGACTGTAATGCAGGAACAGATTTCTAATACACGGTTTGACGAGATCACTGAGTACAGGGTGTCTCGCATTTTGCTGTAATCGCTGTTAACTACCCACGGGAGCCTGGGCTCAACCTTAGGCCTCTCAGAGCAGATGGCACCGGAGCCGGGCGCCACGGAAGAAATGGGGTAACCCGTGATCTTCGGGGCGTGGCGGTTGTACTGGAGGTCTGCAGTACCCCTTTCAGAGATACGGTTCTTCCAGGAACACTGGAAGCAGGGGCCACGACCTCCTCAGCGGACCAGCAGGAACTCGGGAGGCCGGCGCCAGGTTCCGCGCCTGCGCAGTGCCCTGCTAGCGTTTCAGGCAGCGCTGTTGCGCGCCGAGTAGTCGAACAGAGGCCCCACTCCCCGCGGCCGGCTCTAGGGGGCGCCCTCACGAGAGGGGCGGAGCGCTTCCCTTCCAGAGATTAGCCGGCAGGGCGGCCGCCGGGCCTTCCCGGTTACACGTCAGCACCCCCTCAGCTCTGGTGGTCGCCGCTGCGGGCCCAAGCCCCTCGGCCCTCCCGCCGCCGCCGCCGCCATGAGACTGCGCGTACGGCTCCAGAAGCAGACCCGGCCGCTGGAGATGCACGAAGCGGAGCCGACCCTGGGGCAGCTGCGTGCGCACCTGAGCCAGGCCCTGCTGCCCACCTGGGGGTACAGGTACGCGGGGGCCGCGGCGGGGCACCGCGGGGGAGAGGCGCGCTGGCCTGGGGCCGTCTGCGCGGCTGCGGGCGCGGCGCGGGCGTGGCCGGGGTGCGGGGACGCTGGGGCTGTCACATGAGGCTGGGCTCTCCCGGGCGTCGCCGGCCCTGGGGTACCGGTGACTGCGACGCGCGCGGGGGTCGCGGGTCCCGCGCCAGGAGGACATGGCCCAACCTCCCAGGGGCTCCGGTCCCGTCCTGGGTGAGTAGTCGCTTCTGGTTTTGCAGCCAACGGAAGCGCGGGTGGGAAGGGAACGCAAACTAAACACAGCTGGCTTAACTTTAGAGTTGGAAAATTGTGAACTTGGCTTGGGTCAGACCTTTTCGAACTGTCAGGTGTTTAATTTCAACTTCTTTCAAGGAAAAAGTTTGGGAAGTCCTAGAAGTTAAAACAACCACTAATAATTTGTTCTGCGGCTTTAAGGCGGCGATACTTCTAACACCCAGTGAGTGTCGGGTGGCGGGCACGGCGGTCACAGCTCAGGGTTACCCACGGCAAAGTTTTAGAAAGTAAGGCGCCTAGGCGGGTTTAGGATTCTTTGATTTTTCCTGAGCGAAATGTTGCCTTTTTTTTTCTTTTTTGCTAAAACTGAGGTCAATGGCCTCTGTTGACCCCGGAGAACTTGCCATTTGGGTTGGCGAAGCTGAGAAAGAATTCAAATTCGGAAGCTGCTTTGTTTACCCAGAATATATTTTCTGAGGACAGTAATCTGGGAGTAGAGGGGCATTGTTAAGAGTGCGCTCTCCAAATAGGGAGCTTCAAATAGTGAATCTGAAATTTACGAGTGTGCTAAGGCAAAATACAAAAAATGTTCCCTAAGGCTTTTTAGGTGACTTATTCAAAACCAAAGAAAAACCTTTCTGCTAATTGGTTCTTTTTATAATTACACGATTTCACTTTATTTTTAGGGAATTTAGTAAAATGAGGCCACATTCTGAATTTCTCATCCTTCATTTTCTGGGTTAAGATATTATTAGATTGAGAGTAAATCCATTTTCTTCTGAATTAAAACAAAAACAAGATATTGACATAATTCCTTTTAAATATTATAGTAAGTGACATGCCTGTTATGCCTTGGCATTAAATGTGAGTGCTTAATATGCTGGCATTATTACCCTGCCATAAATCTTCAAAATTAACTTATGTTTTTAAGGTGTTTGCTTGTGTGTGTGTGTGTGTGTGTGTGTTATTTTTTAATTAGGCAGAAAGAATGTATGAAAGCAACTAAGTATAACTGCCCAAGAGCCCAAGTTAGTTTCTCTTTCTGGTTTGTTTTTACAGTTGAGTCTGGTTAATTGGAAGGAATTTAAGCTTTAGAATGTGAAAGTAAATTCATTTTTCTGAAAGTATGTTCATTTTCTAATAAATGGAGAGTTTTGAAATGTGTCTATATATTGTTATTTTAAAAATGCCTTTAACTGAGCATCTGGATCTAGGATTGCCATAAGATATTTTTTAAAAGCTAGGGTTTCTAGAATTTCATTTCCTGGTAAATACTACTCCCTACCACCCCCAACCCCAATTTAGAAAATAGAACCTTGGAAAACTATTTTAGAAATAGCTCTTCCCATTTTCTAAAGTGTGTGTGGAGGGAAGCTGCCTATCCCCCTTCTCAACTGTGACATTTTTACCAAGCAAACTGTTCTTTAGCATTTCTAATAGATATTTGGACATTGTACGTTTACAAAAGCAGCCTTTTGCTGTGACAAAATGATCTGTAAATACATAGTTCATTTGAGGTGTTTTTCCTTTTTCTGCCAAAGTCAGGATGGTGTTTTTGTGGGCAGCTGGCAGATTTTTGATAAACATTTTGTTTATCAAAGAATTTGGAAAACAAAAGTAGGACTACTTATTTTCTGATGGACAAGAATAATTTCTATTTCACGAACTTCCCTATCAAAGATACTTTAATTGGTAAGAAAGTATATTTATGAGTGAAATAAAAACAGTTGGATATTTAGAGCTCTTTTCAAAATGCAGCATTGTGAGGAAAAGTAAATAGAACATGATTTTCAAAGGATTTCATATTGTGTTAACTTCTCAAAAGTAATGAAATTAGCATTGCTGAGTATAAATATCTTAAAGAATATTTTACGATGTTTTGTTAATTATTCACCACTGTGTGATGAATAATGGATGATATTTTTTCCAAGTCAAATAATCTGTGATGCAGAAAGGATGAGAGCTGATTGCCACAGGCTTATTTGAACTCTTGAGCTTGTTAAGCAGTGGGTTTTGGGGTTTGAGCTGTGTTCCATATAAAAAATACCATAATTGATCATTAGTAGGAAGGGTGAACTTGTACTTGTCATCATCAGTAGGAGGGATAAATTTGTACTCAGCCATGTACATATACTCATTTAACTGTGTGTTTATGCATATTCATTTAGGACATGGATCTGTTATTTTGGAACCAATGTAAACTGTCCTGTAAGGACGTTGAACAGGCAGCCCTGACCTGATTACTCTCTCCTCTTGATTGTCCCAACTAACGTTTGGTGGTTGCGTTTATTTCATAAATACTGTATTTGCCAAGTTCTGGGGATATAGTTTTGAACTGGACAGAGGGGATCCTTGATCTTAAGAGACTTAAGTTCTAGCAGTGGGCAGACAGATAACAGAAAAATAAATGTTTTCAAATGGTGGTTTAGAATAAAAATAAAACATGGGAGTGGAATACAGAGTGCTGAAGTCTGAATGGAAGGCAACCCTGAAGAAGTACTGTCTGAACCGAGACCTGAATGGTGATGAGGAGTCAGTCATTTGAAAATCTGAAAGAGCAAATGCAGAGCCCAAAGGCTGCAATGAGTGATCTACTTTTTGGAACAGATGGAAAACTCGTGTGAATAGAGAAAAGGGAGAGAATGGGTGTCACAAGGTGCAAGAGAAGTGGGAAGGGGTCAAATGTTGCGCTTTGGAGGCTGTATGTTAATGATACTATTTCGAGTTAAAGTAGAAGCCATTGCAGGCTTTTAAAGAGAACACTTTTTAAAATTTATATTTATATTTTTGAAAGGGTGTTTCACTGAATCTTAGTTACTATTAAATGTAAGACACACATTGTTTTATATAACATTGAGAGAAAAATGCTATCAGTTAAACTGATACAGTCCTTGATTTTAAGAAGTACCCTAATTTCAAAGATGTCAAAAAAAGTGTATATTTTAGAAATGATGGAAACGTGGGTTAATAATAGTGGATTAACAGTATCCTATCCCCCAGGCTATACTTTTAGCCATTAGAAATCTATAAAGTAGGCATTGGTGATAAATAATTTTGATAATCTCAAAACTTCGGCCTCCTGATTTTCATTACTTAGTTGACCTAGGGTCACACCATGTATCTTATGTATGTTCCAAAAATGTATTATTGAGGGTAATGGTAATAGGTAGCTCTTACTATCCTTATCCATCTTTCTTGGCAGTTCTGATACCCGATTTGCAATTACATTGAACAACAAGGATGCCCTTACTGGAGATGAAGAGACGTTGGCTTCATATGGGATTGTTTCTGGGGACTTGATATGTTTGATTCTTGAAGATGCCATTCCAGCACCTAATTTACCTTCATCCACAGATTCAGAACATTCCTCACTCCAGAATAATGACCAACCCTCTTTGGCCGCCAGCTCCAATCAGGCCTGCATACAGGATGAACAACTGAGTGATTCATTTCAAGGACAGGCAGCCCAATCTGATGTCTGGAATGATGATAGTATGGTGGGTATTAAAGACCAAGATGTGAAATAGAGCAAAACAAATAGAGAAAAACAAATATGCACTCGCTTGATGATTTTATTATATATTTTAGGTTACATAAAATAATTAAAGTGTTTTTGTTTATTTTTGTTTATAATTTTTTTGAGTGTGACACTTCTTGAAGCAATCTCCAGGATTAAGTCCAGGCTTCCTCTTAACATGTCTCACAGCAGAAAATGGTCTGTCTCCTCCCATCTTTCCCATTTCTTCTGCTGCAAACTATACAATCCTTTGTTGTTGTTGTTGTTGTTTTCATTTTGCAGTATACAATGCATCTTCCCATTTACTCTTTCCTCAATGTCAGAAGATGATGGTCTTCCCCTCTTCCTTGAATTTCTGTTCCTCATATTGTTCACAGGCTAAGTGATGAGATTTCTCCTGTAAGATAGGTCTTAGAGACGTCTGCACTTTTTCTCCCCTCTCTTTGTCTAATGGGTAAAGGATGTAGCTGTTCACAATTGCACCTTCCATCCACAGTACTGATCAGCTCTTCCCATAAACTTTGTGTATTCTAAAATAACTGTTGGTTTTCAAATTAAACAGGCTGTTTCTTCCCGTAACCAGTAATCAGCTGTGTTTGATACGAACTCAGTGTTGTCACGAACCTCATGTCATGGAATGAATGAGACACACACACACACACAAAAGTGTCTTCCGAAATCAGAGCAGAATAGGAAAATCACTATGTTGGATGAAGTCCAAAGTAGGATCAGAAAGGGTTTTAAGGCAATATGTAGTCCAAGTGATTTGAAGGGTGTCTCTACCTGTTTTTTTAAGTTGCCATTACAAACTTTTTATGTTCAGAAATATGTATACTGATGTTCTGTTCTTCCCAAACCAGCTACTTGTCTCTGTCCGTTGGTGGAACTACCGTTTTCCTGTCTTTTGATGCCTGATAGTTTCCTTTCATTTCTTTGTATTGATCATCTTTATTGCCTTGTACAACATGCCTCATTGTTAATCCCACATTTTAATTTCTTGAATGGCATAAATGATCACTTTTATTAATTTATTATTGAATGCAAATACACATGCCATCTTGTTAATTGTTTTGTGTGTATACTTATCACCTCAACTTAAATTTTTTTGCTAGCCTTAAACGTTTATAAGTATTAATAGTGCCATCATGGCATTAAGTATAGACATATTAAAAAATAGCTTTTAATAGGTAAGTAAATTGTGAACGTCATCTACACCCAAATGCATGGATTTTAATTTATTTTAGAAATTATTATATCTCTGTGTATATCTGCCTTATAGAAGTGTTCTAGGGAGTAAGAATATATAATTTAAAAAATTTTTATTTAAAAATACTAAGGGGGTACAAGTATTTTGTTATATGGATGATTTGTATAATGCTGAAATCAGGGCTGCTAGCTTGCCTGTCCCCAGAGTAAGGTACATTGTACCCATTCGTGTGTTTCTGTCACTTACCTCCTCCCCAGCCATCCCTGCCTCCTAGTTCCCAGTGTCCTTTACACCTTTGTGAACATGGAAACGTCGTTCAGCTCCAGCTTCCTAGTGAGAACTTGTGGTGTTTGTTTTTTCATTCCTGAGGTACTTCACTTAGGATAACATTCTTTAGTTCCATCCGAGTTGCCAAAAATGACATTATTCCATTCCTTTTTATGGCTGAGTAGTTTTTCACTACATCTGCACCAACAACTATTGTTTTTAAATAATGGCCATTCTGATAGGGGTAAAGTGGTATCTCATTATGGTTTTAATTTGCATTTGCTCTGAGCATTTTTTTTGTGTATTTGTCGACCATTTACCTTCTTTTGAAAAATCTCTGTTCATGTCTTTTGCCCCCTTTTTGATGGGACTGTTTGAGTTCTTTGTAGATTCTGGATATTAATCCTTTGTTGGATGTATAGTCATGAATGTTTTCTCCCATTCTGTGGTTTGCCTGTTTACTCTGTTGATTATGTCCCTTGCTGTGCAGAAACTTTTAAACCAAGTTCCATTTATTTATTTTTTGTTGTTGCTGTTTGCCTTTAGAGTCTTACCCATAATTCTTTGCCTAGGCTGTTGCTAGGATAGTTTTTCCTATGTTTTCTTCTAGAATTTTTACGGATCCAGGCCTTACATGTAAGTCTTTAATCCATCTAGAGTTAATTTTTGTTTATGGCAAGAGATAGGAACCTGTTTCATTTTCCTGCATGTAGCTTGACAGTTCCCCAGCACCATTTATTGAATACTGTGTCCTTTCCCCAGTGTGCTCAGTTGAAAATCAGTTGGTTGTAGCTATATGGTTTTATTTAGCTACTTATTTAAATTACATTTTGGAGTTCTTTTGCTGATAGATTTGTTCAGAGATAACTTCGGTAGAAGGCCCATTCTCTTTATTTCTATGCACTATTAAAATTATGCAGTAAGATGAAGGCTGTCATAATTACTAGTTTTCTTTTGAAAAACTTTGAGAAATTATGTTGCCTCAAGTTAGTAATTGCAGTTCTAAAAGCATATTGTTTTGTATTTTAAGAATTGTATAGGATGATTTTAAAACTTGGTATGGAAACCAAGCTTGAAATCTCATAAATAATGCTTTAAGTACTTGAAACAGTATGGTCTGCTAATTAAATGTAGACCGGAGCATTAGAAAAGAAAAATAGGTAAAATTATTTTAGAAACCATGGGAGGTAAATTTTATACTCTTGTGTTATAATTGAATATAAATTAATTTCCTTATTTCACTGTATTTGGGAATTATCCTGTTCCTGTTGTGTCTAACGAGAAACAGGGACACCCTAATAATTGCTCTGCTGCCTCTTAGTCACTTGCTTTAGTCTTTTGTAACATATGGCAGAATGATCTGTTTAGAGGGGGGTGTTCTCATGTCCACACATGTGAAGCCTGTGATAAATATTCATATCAGAAGGGCTCCCGGAATGTCAATGATTCCCATGGAGGAGGAGTAAGGTTTGATAAGCTCACCAGAGGACTCTGAGATCTCCCTCTCATGTTCTTACTAGCCTAGGGTAACTTTCCATAAATATTCTGTCCTACACGATTGTCAGTTAGTAGTAAACAGCCAGAAGTAAGCATAATGGTAAAGAACTGTAGAGCCTATATTTCATAATTTAGCTTGGTGGTAAGTAATTTTTAAAGTAATAGTTTCTGTTGCTCAAAAAAATATGGAAATGGTTTTATTCCAAGCCTCCTTTTTTAGGGAGTGTGGATTGTCACTGGCCTCTAGGTTTTAATAAGTGAATTTGGATCTTTTCCATAAGCCATCAGGGCTCAGGTCCTCAGAGTTTGGGCTAACACCTATCACCTCTGGCTTCCTTATATTCCTCTAACCTTTCATAAGTAAGTAATTTTGATTTCTTTTGCTCCTTCTTTAATGGAAATACAGATACAAAGAAGAAATGTGCTTTGCATTAAGATTTGAGCACATGCCTAGGAAACAAGCTTTCTGAGCAAATTTAACGCAGGTTAGTCTTACTGAAGCTGTGGATTATGCTGAAAAGCCTTGAACTGTGAGTTTGGAGGTCTGGGTTCATTTCCAATTTTTATTAGCTGGTAATCTTGATTATGTTTTATTCTTTCTGAGTTACAGTTATAGCATCTATAAAAAGGCATTATTATCTTTCTCACGTGTTCTATAGGATTGTTTGAGAGTGCAAATAAGTAAATACTTCGAAAACAAAATACTATGAAATTTTAAGATCTAATCCTTCAGGGTTTGCTCAACAAGCATCTGTTGAATACCTGCTACGTGCCAGGTACTGTACTGGCGTTAAAAAGGGTGACATGTAGTCTTGGTTCTTTGTAAACTTGCAGTCATAGAGGTATACAGGTACAAAGTCAGAAAATTGCAATACAGTATGATAAAGTGTGGTTATCAAGGGTTTTGTAAGCAGGGTGGTGACCTATGTTAGTTACCTCTGTTGAAGGGAACACTGCAGCAAGTATGAAGGGACTGGCAGAAAATGAACTCAGTAGCAAACCAGGGACCAGGGTGTCAAGGGCCTTGGATGCTGAGGAGTTTACGAGTTTAGACTTAATTTTGTAGGCCTGCATTTTTCAGAGTATCTTCTATGAAAAATTTATTTCATGAGGTTGTAAATAAATGTTATAGGAATGAGAGTGTTGAAAAAGGAAGATGGTGTTTCCCGTTAAATGTTAGGCATACATTATTGTTAGACTTTTGTGATGCTGTTAATGTTTCTTGTGAAATTGGAGGGTGAAGTTAGGTGGCTGTGGCATGCGGCATTCTCAACACCTACTCACTGTGTACCAGCATCGCCCCAAGAACATCCAGGGCCACATTCTAAGGCACAATTGAGGGAAACACTGGTGAATGTTAAGCTCAAATATATAGAACATGATTGAGTTTTAATTGGTGGAAACTCTGGCAGCAGTGGTTGGAATGTATTGGAAAACAAGAAAGTGGAGGCAGGGATAGGGATACCTGAAAAGCAGCTATTGCTGGAGGTCAGGGCTGCATGGTGAGAGGCTGAAGGACCACTGAAGTAGAAGGGGCAAAGGGTAGGGGTATGTAGGAGTTTGTGTCAGTGAACTTTGAAGACTGACCAGATTTGGGGTAAGGGAGGAGTCTAGGATGATTTCCATGTTTTCAGCATGGAGATAAGGAATTCAGGGAGGAGGACTAGGTTGCAGGTTCATTTATTGGTGAGGGCTCGCTTAAAACATCTCCCATCTCTCAAGCCAATGTTGTGCTTTGGCTCTGAGCACTAATCTTAGTTTACTTTAGGATACAAAATGTACTGTGTACAAATACGTCTTTTTAATGAATTCATTGTTTTTGTTATCCTTTTCAGTCAGGGACTAGTCAAAATTTTGGAGCTGAGTCAATTTTGGAGCAAGATGTGGAAGAGGGCACAGGTTTCTCTCCCTCAGAACCCATGCTCTGCAGTGAATCCGAGGAAGGGCAGGTGCCACATTCCTTGGAGACCTTGTATCAATCAGCTGACTGTTCTGACGCCAGTGATGCCTTGATAGTGTTGATACATCTCCTCATGTTGGAGTCAGGTTACATACCTCAGGTGAGTTGTGCATGCAGAAACCAAACCTCTCCTTAGCGTGTTTTCCTGTGGGAAGGGAGGCGTGTTGGTATCAGTGAACACCACGAGGTTGCCGTGGTGGTCTGGTTTCTTTATTAAATGGGCCGTATTGGACATACAGTGCTAAGCACAGTGCTGGGCTGCAGCAGACACTCCGGAAACGTCCCCCCACCTTGCTCTCTCTGTTTTTTCCTCCATCTCCCTTGGCAGATTTTAGTTAGTATTACAGAGAAAATGGTAACTATGGTTTAAAAAAAGGAAAAGATTATATATGAGAATATGTAGATAAAGGGTGGTTAGTGAGTGTGGATTAAGCATGACTAGCTAACTCACTATGTTATGTTAATGGCTCTGTGAAAAATAACTGAGTAAGGTTCACTTAGGAAGAGGGACCTTGCTGTTGTGCTGCAGTTACTTTCGTCCCTTCCTGCCTTCGCTCATTCAGCATTTGTTTCATAAGCACTCACTGGTGTCAGGTCAGCGCTTTGTCTTTGTCCTCGAGTTGCTCATACCTATGGACCATTCCTGCTCTCAGGTGGCCCACAGTCCAGGAGTGGCAGAGATAGGCATATAAACCATTACACTATGTTGCTTAAGTTCCAAGAGAGATACACACATACCACACACATATGTATGATGGCAGGATTCACAGGGGAGAGCCTTTAGAGGGAGCTTCTCAAACTTGCATGTGCGTAGAAGGACCTGGGGATCTAATGAAATGCAGATTATGATTTTGTACACCTGTAATGGAGCCTGAACTTCTGCAAAACGCTGCTGGTCTATAGATCTTGTTATACATTACAGTGATGTAGGGTAACTCAGTGTTGATCACACACTGGGCCAGGAATTAAGATGTAAAACATTGTGATACTCCTTATCCACAAGGAATCCAAAAGTGGGGGAGAGAGACAAAAGACAATGTCTAGATAACATAAATAAACATAAATGGATACGTAACCTGGTAGAAATACATAACAGTAGAAACATGGACAGAGTGAGAGAGGATGAGAGAGGGAATGACAAATAGGATTGTTTTTAAGGCTTTACAAAGGCAGTAATGTTTGAGTTGGGGTCTTAAATAATCATATGGCTTTGCCAGGTGAAGTAAGTCTTTGAAGAGAGAAATCAATTCCCATTCCCATGGTGTAATTTTACCTATTTTAACAAAAATTTTCATAGAAAAATGTTGCAATATGTTGTTCCCCATTAATAGCAAGCTTAATGATTTGATGCATTTTACTAAGGGGACTGTATAGGAATGCTTATTTCTAAACAAGTTAGGGGTCTTTTGACTTTTAATCTTTTCGGGAATAACATCTTCATTATTTGTTTCCATTTCATTCTTCAGGGGACCGAAGCCAAAGCTGTGTCCATGCCGGAGAAGTGGAAGTCAAGTGGGGTATATAAGCTGCAGTACCTGCATCCTCTTTGTGAGGGTGGCTCCGCTGCTCTCACCTGTGTGCCTTTGGGAAACCTGATTGTTGTGAACGGTAATTGGATAGCATAGTCATGGTGGCTGGTTTGTGAATACGTACATGTTTCTTTCCAGATGGGATTGGTTATCACGATATAGTCGTGGGTCTTTCTTAACTATATTTAATTCCTAGACCGCTGGTAACATGTTCCTGACAGACTGTAGAATATGAGTTTGGTGTTTAGGCCAGTCTGTGGGCAGCCATTCTCTTTAGACGTCTTAACCCTTGTAACATATCGTTCCAGGGGGCAGTTGTGATGATAGGAGTGAAATGAGTCTGTTACATACGAACTTGGGGAAGAATACTCTTTTCCCTCTATGCCTGCAAATGGCTTTATTTTTAATTTTTAAATGAAGATCTTGAACTGAGAGATGGGGGATGAGCTTAGGTCTCAATTTATCCAGTCTGGCATCTCTGGGAGCAGCTGTGTGCAGAAGCACTGGTAAGGTTTCCGAGGCCTCCGTAAGTGCGTGTTTGATTTGTCCCCTCTCTCACGAAAGTTACTCTGAATAAAGACTGTGTTTCTGTTTCTCCTTTTTCATATTAAAAAATTTCACTGGGCTAGCAGTACATTCCATCTTTGTATTTTATTTTAAGCCCAATTCTCTGATGCCACTTTGGTCCATATCAGCTCCTGCTGGTCGGTGCAGTAGTCTCATAATAACACATGTTGGAGATCACTCGGAGCTTTCATTTTTATTGTTTTGTTTGTTTTTTGAGGCTTATTGTTTTTTAGCTTGGAATGACTACCGTTTTTTGTTTGTTTTAAGAGACAGGGTCTCACTCCATTGCTCAGGCATTTAGTGCAGTGGTGTGATCATAGCTGGAACTCCTAGGCTTAAGCTATTCTCCCACTCAGCCCCCAAGTAGCTGGCACTACTAATTAAAATTTTTTTAGAAATAGGATCTCACTATGTTCTTCAGGCTAGTCTTAAACTTTTGGCTCCCATTTTGGCTCCCCAAATGCTGGGATTATGGATGTGAACCACCATACCAGGTCTGCATTTTTCTTTTGTTTATTCAGTGGAGCTCATCTCTTATTTAGCAAAGGCAGTCATTTTGATATGCTTTCTATTTATTTATTTATTTATTTATTTTTTTGAGGTGCAGTCTCACTCTGTTGCCTTAGGTAGAGTGCCATGGTGTCCTAGCTCATGGCAAGCTCAAACTCCTTGCTTCAGCCTCCAGAGTAGCCTGGGAGTGCACCACCATGCCCAAGTTTTTCTATTTTTAGTAGAGACAGGTTCTTGCTCTTGCTCAGGCTGGTCTTGAACTCCTGAGCTCCAAGTAGTCCACCCGCCTGGGCCTTCCAGAGGGCTAGGATTACAGGCATGAGCAGCCGTGTCGGGCCTGGATGAGCTTTAAGTCAGAGATTTTCAATGTGTTCTGTGGCTGCTTGTTTCTGCTGAGGTGCAAATAAGGTAGAACTCCTGTCACCACTGAAACCTCCAGCAACACTGTGTGTATCTGTCTTATTTATTGAGGTCTTATGTAAGATTTTGTTTGAAAAGTATTTTTGCTGCTAAAATTTATTTTGAAAGTTACTGACATAAGCTATCTTGATCTTTGAAATGGAAAGTGGTTGAAAGTCACTTCTTAGAAAATTTCTGCTGTTTCTTTTTAATCACCATATTCTTTGAAATATTATTTAAAAGTCTGAAAATTTCAGCTTTCACAGCTTTGATGGTATTCCACATTTGTCAGAATTTGACTTTTTGATGGCACTAGGACTTGGCAATATCTTGTCAGCAATGCCTCACATTTGGCAAATGTAGCTTTTAGTGCGGCAGCTGTTAACACACAGTGTCCACAGTTCTGCCTTCTTCTAGGCACGCCATGCATCACTTTGTAACTTACAAGGTTGAAGTTATAAATAGTAAACGTGAGTTGTAGTTTTAGCTTTAATTTCTTATAAAAGCACTTAATAGAAAGTATATACTAACCTTTATTCACTAGTTTTAAGATACTTAACATAAAAAGAATAACTGCTAAATGTTTTGATGATTTCTTGGTTTCTGATGTTTTGTCCCTTTACTGTTCTTGGCAGATCAGCTACTTGCAGACTTGCTGGCAGCCAGCCATCCAGCCTTGATTCTTTGAAAGGGGGCAGTGTGTCTTTCAATCTGTCCCTCACCCACGGCACGCTGCTCGGTGCACATGTGCATAAGCACATCACTGGCTCTTTCGTGGCATGAGATGAAGTGTGCCATTGTATACACGATTAAAACTGAACCTTCTGGTGATGTCAACAATGTTTGTCCTTTGGGTCTAGAGAGAGATAGTGCCGTGAAAACTAGCAGGATTCTTTTAATGAACAAGGGAAGACTCATTGCCAAGGGTTAAATATAAAATAAATGGAGTCTTTAGTGACTTTATTAGAAATAATGATTGTATTGTTTCTTGCCTCCTATTAACCTTGTTGCGTATCTTTCAATTACCTATAAGCTGCTGTTGGTAATACTTAATGGATTCTACATAAAGACGCTAACTATAGTTTTCACAGGTGGTGGTGTACAGTGATTTTCCCTGATGTGATGGCAGGTTGACACTTTTGACCTTGCTGTGAGGGGGAGAAATAGGCACAGAGCAGTTTGTTTTATTCGATGGGTCCTTAGTGTACTGGGGGAAGGGAAATGCAAGTTCATACTTTTAATAAAAAAAGGAAGGCAATTGATGAAGTGACAATTTTTTATCATCTTTGTTTTATTCATAGCTACACTAAAAATAAACAATGATATTAGAAGTGTGAAAAGATTGCAGTTGCTGCCGGAATCTTTTATTTGCAAAGAGGAACCAGGTAATGTAACCATGATTTAACTTTTGGTATGAAGCTTTGAGAGAGATCCAAAGTTTTTATATTTTTTTAAAACTGAAAGATAACATTCAAAAGATTCCAAATTTCTAAATGAGATTAAAGCAACATTCAAGAAAATCTTGTCTCTTTATAATTTGAGTTTATTTCTTGTTTTTCTTAGGATCTTAGAGTGCTGAATTATATGAATAGTGCTATCATGAAATAACATTTTTGTTAGTAATTTATCACATTGTGATGCTTTGTAGTTTCTGTATTAATCTTTGGAGATCTCTCTGGCATTCTATTTAGTCATCATAGAGAGGATATGTGTTTTAAGGAAGTAATTCAGTGCAACCTCATATTTGAAGGTTATTGGAGGAAAAATTGTACTCAAAATGTTTGTTAAAACCCATATGAATTTGATTGCTATTTGGTGCAGATTGGAACTTTACCAGAAGTTTTATTATGGGCATGGCTTTGCTTAAATTCTATAAAATGATTAGTAGTTGCAAAGAAGGCATTTTTCCTTTTTATTGTTTTTCAGTTAAATCCAAATTGTGATAGAGTTAGGTGGTGGAAGGAGAAGAGATGAGGTGGAGAGGGAACTCACATCTTTTAAGTGCTTGTTTTGTGCTGGACTTGTGCTTTCACGTATGTTATTCCATTTAATCCTCATAGTAAATTTAGGACGGTTTTGGGAGCCAGGTTAAAGTGTTGTGGTGCAGTGGGAGACTGCATTAATAGCAGTGTCTTTTAGGGACAGCTCACTAGATCTAGATTATTGCTTTGAAGACCTAGAGACTTATTCTTGTTAGTTATCAGGTGAGATCAGTCTTGGAAGTTGACTTATGCTAACTAAAACTGGTAGGAAAAGGAGACAGCAGAATACATATTTTAAATAGTCTCTGTTTGGACGTAGAATCAGAATTTGGGCATTAGCTCAATTGAACATTTGATGTCAGACTAGACCAGTATTTCTTAATCTTTTTTTGTTAGCATTTCTTTAAAGAGTCTTTGAAGATTTTTTTTTCCCTAATCATTTTCCCTCTTGAAATTTTATTTTTTATTTATTTTTTATTGTAGAGACAGAGTCTCCCTTTATCGCCCTCGGTAGGTGCTATGGCGTCTCAGCTCACAGCAACCTCTAACTCTTGGGCTTCAGTGATTCTCTTGCCTCAGCCTCCCGAGTAGCTGGGACTACTGGTGCCCACCACAACGCCTGGCTATTTTTTTGTTACAGTTTGGCTGGGGCCGGGTTTGAACCCACCACCCTCAGTATATGGGGCCGGTGCCCTACCTACTGAGCCACAGGTGCCGCCCCCTCTTGAAATTTTGATACCACAAATTTACTATATATTTATATACTGTAACCATTTGTGTGTGTGTGTGTGTGGGGGGGTCACAAACCAGTGTAATAGCTAGGAAGTTTGGGTTTTTTTTGCCTTGCAAGAACCAGCTTTTGCCCCCTTGGGGGCGATCTTGCCCCTATTGAGAATGCATGAACTAGACTGATGAAATCTGTAAACATGGTCTCTTACCATTAACATCAGAAAAACTTGAGATTCCTTGGCTACAATACTATATTCATCACCATACCAGGAGGACTTCGCTATGGGGAGTAGAAATACTCTACACTCTACAGCAATAGTGGTTTTTAATGCTTATTTTATAGACCTGGAAATGGGTCTAGAGGAAGGTACATTACTTCAGGGTCTCAGAACTAATAAGGGTGGAATTTAGGATTGGAATAGATTTAGCTGTGACTCCCAGCCTTTTGAAAATGACTTATATCGGAATGTAGCTCAGATTCCTATTCTTTATCTGGTTTCTCTTAAATAAGAAAAAAGTAAACGAAAGGGAGGAAGAAAGTTAAATACTGCTGTATTACAATTTTATGACTTATGTTTATTTTTAATAAAGTATTCTGTGTTGGGTAGGAATATGCTGCTCATTTGGCAAGTCATTTTAATGAATTTCTACTGTGGCTTATAATGTAGTATCTAGTAACTGTTACTAGACACTGTTATTTATTCTTTTATTCACAGATTCCTAATTATTTATACTGGATGTCCATAAAGTCTGTGTGCAATTTCAAATTGCACACTATTTTAAATTGCACACGAACTTTATGGCCACCCTATTTTATAGCTTGCTGAAGGAAAAAAATTATTTAAAGAAAATCAGTGTTTGCACTTGAAAAAAGCCCTTGAGCCAAACTGATTTTTATTTGTTTTTATTTATTTTTTTGCCACAAAATATGAGTATTTTATTCCAGCTCTATCAAATGAACAAAAAGTGGGAAACACATACTTCCACATACCATTCTAATTTAACTGACATTAATTCAGAAAAGCTATAGCGGATATATATGTGTATACATATAAGCATGTATATATGTGTATTCACACACATGTATTTCAGATTTTAGTCTCATTGTTATTTATCTTCGTTTTTTTTTTTTTTAATAAACTCCTTTAAAAGTCATCACACGCAACCTAATACTTTACCTGTCTCTCCTCATTAATCATTTCATATTATTTGGGTTTCATTCAGTGTATTTTAATCGTCTGTGTGGTTGGTCAAATAGCACATTTGAAGATGTAAGGGAAAAACTTGATTTAAGTTATACTTTATGTGTCAGCTACCCATTACGTGAATTTTTTAATCATTATTTGCAGCTTCACACCTCCTGTGGTTTCCATGCAGTCTGTGCAGCCTACTCCAGCTTCTAGTGCTGTACATACCTGTATCTTCTGGGTGGGACTGCCCTTGATCCAGGAGCTCGGGGTCAGGCATAAACTGTGCAGTACCTGAGGTGGATTCTGATTTGACCTTTGTTTCGGAGCTGAGTTCTGATGGCAGAGTTACTGAGAGTTTCAGGATGTGAGTTGTTTTTGCAGGTATTTCTGTTGCAGCAATGCTTCCCATCTTGGTTTTTTCTTTATGTTCAGGAAGTGACTCTTTTTGTTGCTTTCTGTCCACAATGATTTAACTGCTTTATAAATTTTATGGCTTGTAGCATATGCCCTTATTCCAGTTACCTTAGCCATTATTACTGACTGAACTGGGTAGCAAACAGTTGTTCCTAAAGCAGTCAGTCCCAGAGTATAAGTAATTTTCTTATGCTTAGAACCTTTTCTTGATGAAAGCAAGCCCACCAATCCGAACACTGTAATCATTCCCATTTTCAGAAGAAAAGCTTGAGGAGGATTCTCCAGATAGACATATGTGTCTCTTCCAAATTGCATTGTAGCCATTATCCCATTTTTCACAAAAACATAAACACCCTTGCACCAGCCAACATAATGACCAGTTGTAGTGCAGATGGAGGCAAATTCCATTTGTAAACGACCAGGCTGCTCTTCAACATATTTATGCAGGAGAGGTGGTGCAGATTATATAGGGAGCTGCTCCATTTTCAATAGCTGCTTTTTGGATTCCTCTTCTCCGGCCATATATACAGATGCATAGATTAGACCTGTAGGCATGGCTGTCAGCTTTCCCATCCGGACGGCCGCCATATCTATGACCCTCTCAGCCGAAGTTCCAAACTGATTTTTAGAAATGAAATCTTGGCATCAGTTGTCAACTCAAGATTGCAAGTCACACAACACAGATGTAAGAGTTTATCTGTATATTTCTTTCCCTGTTCTTAAGTCATAATCAGTATTTTGTTGTAGATAGTGAAATGAATACATATGGAATGGGGAGGGAGCAGACACAAACTGTCTACTGATACACTAGGCACTGTGCAGGGAGCTTTACGTCTTTACAACTCTTCTCTGGTGTAGTGGTGGTGTCCTCTTTAAACAGTTTGGCAAACAGGTGAGGATCAGAGAATGGTTTGTCCAAGGTTATACACATGATAAATAGCAAAATGGAAATGGGAACCGCAGGTGCAATTTGGCAATGTTTTCATATTTTAAAGTATATGTGAATCATCTGGGGATCTCATTAAAATGCAGATTATGATTCCAGAGGTGTGGTGGGGCCTGCGATTTGGTAGTTCTAAATAGTTCCTTGGTGAAGTCAGTTCTGGTGATGTGGGGATCACACTTTGAGTAGCAGTGTAGTGGCTAAAAATGAGTGCTTTGGGCCCAAACTTAGGTTTGTACTTTGCTCTGCCACTGACTATGCCTTGGACGGCCATTCTATACCTTGTCTTCTTAAAGTGGAGATAATAGTACTGTTCTCTTACTTGGAGGGGGAAGAGCTGATGTAAAAGCTTGAAAAGTGTTTGACACAGTTACTTATACATAATCGTCATGTAATAAATGCTGTTATTTTACTAGAATCTCAGCTCCACAAGAGCAGTTTCCCACTAATTGGTAAAGCTTCGTGAATCTTTGTTGTATGTACAAATTTCACCCAATTTTTTCTACCTTTGTAAACTATGAGCTATATAGGTTGAGCATAGCTCTACTAAATTTGATATCTTGGAATTTTAAATTTCAGATCTAAGATTTAGTTTTTTAAGAAGCATGCACTGTGTACCTCCCCTTCTACTAGGGTCTTTGGTTCAGGCTTACCTTTGTGAATTATTTGTGAATATGTCTTTACTACCTTGATTTGCTTTGGCAGAAGTAGAAGACAGTTTTTTCACTTAATTTTGTGTTTTGATTCTTCACTTTTGAAAAACATCCTAGGGGAAAATGTAGCCAAGATTTACAAAGATCTTCCGAAGCTCTCCCGCCTCTTTAAAGACCAGCTGGTGTATCCTCTCCTGGCATTTACCCGACAAGGTGAGAGGTGATGAGTCGTCACCACCGAGTGGCTGTAAGGAGTAGCAAGCACACCTAATATCCTTAGTGACTCTAGGACGGCTGGCGGCCCTCTTTTCTCCTCCTAGTGAAAGTCTGCTCTTTTAAGCAGAATGTTAGCATTTAAGCATGAGTTTCTTTGTATTTCCATACAATTTTGTATTTTATTATAGTCCTTTTTTCAGTGTACCATAATTGTTGATATGATTTCTTTCCACATAAGGGTGTGAGTACCTTAAAAGTAGGGAAAATGTCTTGCTCGTTTTTGTGCTCTCACAGTCTACCACAGGGTATGGTCCATAATAGATATTTAATAACTATATAAATTAATCATCTATAAATCAGATGTAAGTTTTTTCTTAAACCAACATTTATTGGATGTTTCACATGCATTCTTATTTAATGCTAATAACTTTGAAATAAATTTTGTTATACTCATTTTATACATGATGACATTGTAATTCAGCGAGATTTATAATTCACTCAAGATCCTTATTAGCCAGCTTTCTCTTCCATGTGTTACAGTAAAAAAATTTTTTTTAAATTTCATGGCCTAACCATGAGTTGGTTCTTTTTTTTTTGGCTGGGGCCAGGTTTGAACCCGCCACCTCCGGTATATGGGGCCACCGCCCTACTCCTTGAACCACAGGCACTGCCCCATGAGTTGGTTCTTAAAGCTTTTGCTCAGAAATGATATACTGTATTTCACTTCCACCCACATTTTACTGGACAGAACAAGCAGAATATGGCCAAGTGTGATAGTAGAGAGTCGGGGAAGTATATATAGCATAGGAAGTGATTGAGAACCATGATGATGCCACGGTCTTTTAGCTGCTAAGTAGTTTCACTCTAATACAAATAGATATGTGGCTTTTATTGCTCTCTGTATGCGGAGAAATAAATAATGGTTTTGGTTTCAAGTTATATGGTGGCACAACTGTTATTACCAGAGGTTTCCTCTTTAGTTGGTGGTAAAAGAGTTTTTGTCAGGTCTGCTTGCTGCTGGCTGCCCTGACCTCTCTTCATCTGTGTCGCTTTCTCTCCCTTCAGAAAAACATTCAGTCCCTTTGTACACTGTGGTTTTCTTCGTGGCATTATATCTGTAAACTTGAACTAACATGTCCCTGATTTCACTTCTACTCTTGCCAAGTTTAACAAGAAATTTATGAATATTTGCTCTAATTCAAGCTCTGACATTCTTGCAAGGGCACACAAAAACACAGCAGCAACAATGAATGTCACTCAGCAAGACACCACCACACGTCAACACAGATATAGCTGTGAGACACTGACATACCAAGGTTATGAAACCTTACCAAGTTGTTTGTACAGTGCTGACGGCATAAGCACAGGGTGGCAGGTTGGCAAACTTAATTGTCAGACCTTGATACTTAATTTACACTACCATCTAAGTTGTTACCTCTTTAGAGAGAAACAAGTGGTAGTTTTGTTGACTGTGTGAGGAAAAGCTGGATGCTTCTTACTCCATAATACCTGTTAATTTCTCTTTTTTCCTTTTAGCACTGAACTTGCCAGATGCATTTGGGTTGGTTGTCCTCCCATTGGAGTTAAAACTACGGATCTTCCGACTTTTGGATGTCCGTTCTGTCCTGTCCTTGTCTGCAGTTTGTCGTGACTTATTCATTGCTTCAAATGACCCACTCCTGTGGAGGTGTTTATATCTGCGGGATTTTCGAGGTGATTTCCATAATGACATGGTAATGCGTTTGTTGCCATGGTCATAATTACTCAGCTTACCAAAAGAGTTTAGTTGTGGGCTGGTTTTTGTAAGAGTTGCAAATGATCATAATATGTGGTATCCTGAAAGGGATTCTAAGCATCATATACCTTTGCCTGTGTCTTGAGAACTCTTCCCCATTCGTTTCTGTGTTCTCTGCAACACAAATCACTCATTAAGCTAAGAAGATTATTTTAGGAAAGAAAAATGGAAATAAGACAGGTTTATTCTCTCTCTAAAGACCAGCCTCAGTGTCTGACTTAGAAATGAGCTCCATTTCTAAACTGCTTCTGTGATTAAGACCAGTGTGTGAGTTAAGAGAGTCTTGCTCATTTGTGCCATGCTGCTAGGGCAGCTTTTTTTCTTTGTGGTTCCATCTTGGCGACATTGTGGCAGTAATGACAGTAGAACGGTGCATCAGGATGTCCTGCTGCAAGTGCCAGAAGCCAGTTGTGGAACTTCTTTCCTGACACCACTATTTTACTACATGTCAGTGTTTTCAAGTTGTTGTTTGATTCTGGGATGGGTCATGAAATCAATTTAATGGGTCACTTTACAAAAAAGAGACCACAATAGAAAAATCAGTATTTATTTCATGAAAAATACTCCCAGTTATAAAATAGGAGACTTCTATTTCAATTATATATAGATAGGCACATACCTATGCAATGTAGAATTTTTATGTGGTTCACATTAAAAATATTTGCAGGATAATGCTGCATACAATGTTAGCATACCACCTAAGCAACTTAGTAACTGTAAAAATATGGTGTGTAGGTCCCTCCCTTTTTTGTTTTTTTAACACAGGGTCTGGACTGCAGTGGCACAGTCATAGCTCACTGGAGTCTCAAACTCCTGGCCTCAATTGATCCTCCTGCCTCAGCCTCCCAAAGTGCTGGGATTACAGGTGTGCGTTACCTTGCCTCCCCAGCTCCCTTTCTCCTTTTTAAAAATAGAATATCATTTAGAATCATTTCGATAGTTAAATTTGTTTTATTTTAAAACTTCAAAATATAAGAGGTGTAAAAATGACCTGGTTTGTTCCTTTTTCTTCTCTTTGAGTTCTAAGGTCCTCGTCCTACTTTATTTATGTTCCTGAATCCAAAGTTTAAAATGTTATTTTGCCACAATCACTAGAAAATAATTGTCATCTCAAAAAACTGTTCTTTTTTTTTTTTATTTGTTTTGAAACAGAGTCTCACTCTGTTGTTCAGGCTAGGGGGCTGTGGCTTCCGCCTAGCTCACAGCAACCTCAAGCTCCTGGGTTTAAGTGATCCTCCTACCTCAGCCTCTGAAGTAGCTAGGACTATAGGTACCTCCTATGATGGCACCCACCAAGATGCCTAGATAATTGTCAAAAAACATTAAAAAATATATACACTCATAGCTGGGTGTTGTGGCGGGTGCCTATAGCCCCAGCTACTAGGGAGGCTGAGGCAAGAGAATTGCTTAAGCCCAAGAGTTTGAGGTTGCTGTGAGCTGTGATGCCACAGCACTCTACCAAGGGCAACAAAGTGAGACTCTGTCTCAAAAAAAAAAAGAAAATACAGGGTGACTAACATATACAGGGTGGCATAAAGTTCATGTGCAATTTAAAATAGTGTGCAATTTAAAATTGCACACAAACTTCATGGCCACCCTGTATAGAAGAATGGACAAATTAAAAACAGGCATAGATATAAATATTCATAAAAGGAACAGATACTCTTTCATTTATGTATTTAAGTTTATAAGATAGTTGGTCTCTAATTTCCAGATCGTGGCCCACAAGGTCATTTCTAAGCTGTTCTGATTTTATCATTTATTTTTCTATAGATGTAATGTTATGGGACTAGAGCTTTTATAAATCTTACTTCCATGCTAACCTGATAACTTACAGAGAAGATATTACTGTTTTTAATCCAAAGTTTTCCTTAGATGTAAAGTTGAATGGGTTCCTTTTTCCACATTTCACAAATTCAAATAAATAAACACATTGAAAAATTTTTAGTCATGGTCATACTTTTGATAGTTGAATCATTGAGAGTATGGTTGTGAGAAAATAATCTAACTCCAATATGAGAGAAAGCCTGAGTCAGCCTGACCTCCAGTAATGGACGTGGGCTGTAACATAGGAACTCAGAGGTGGTTCCCCATTTGGGGGAACAGGAGACATGGAGTTAGTTTATCAGCAGCCGACACGGCAGAGGAGCTGCGGGGAGACGTAGTGGGGTCAGTCAGGGCAGGAGGGCAGCCACGGGCTCCTCAGTGGTCCCTGAGGGATCCCAGTGTTGAATTACCACACCGTGTTGACGGTGGTGATGGTGCTTCACCATCAAGAAGGGATCTGAATCAGACTGAAGAAAGTACAAGTGATTCATGGGGGAGTAAGTTTCAACTTCCTCAGGAGAAAAACATAACCCTCTGTTTAATGGCTGATGAGTGAAGTGTTTTTAAATCCTTATTTTTTGTTTTTCCTTTGTAGATAACACTGTCAGAGTTCGAGACACAGATTGGAAAGAAGTAGGTATTATCAAGGATAATCTTCATAACAGAGAAAAAACTAATGATTTAATATAGTAGGAATTTTTTCACTTTCATGATATAATGAAATATATTTTTATTTAATTCATTAATTTCAGTAAATGAAATTGTTTACATCTTTTACTTTAGACTGATTTTCTTATAGTTACTTGGAGAAAAAATTAATGTAATGACTTTTTTATCTTAATATAAAATATTTTTATTCTTTTGGTTGCAAAAAATTTTAAATGCATTGACTTTGTGCTGTAGTAGTTTTCAGCTGTTCAGCCAGTTAGAATAGTACATTATGAAAAGAGTAGATTATGTTGTTTTTATTTGCAGATGACTAACATAAAAGATATTGATAGAAATGAGGAAACTGCTTGGAGTGAATGACTAGAGAAGAATAAAATTGAATGAAAAGTCCTCAAATATATAAAAAATAGTAATCTTAGGAGGATATCCTGTCTTCTAAAATGGCATCTATTTTTTGTTTTAAATTGAGATCTATTACATTCATAATTTGGGTGAAAAAAATGAATTTAAGTTCTGTGCCCCCACCAGTACCTTAATTTGATATTTTGTTTGTGGCATGATATTTTGATCAAACATTTAAAATTTCAACTTTCAAAACAGGCTGAATATTAGCTTGGGAGCTCTAGATGGCAGTTTTGGGTGTCCACGTCACTCAGTTGTGTCTCCTCTGGACTTGTGGTTACCTAGTTCAGCAGGTTGCTGAGCTGAGGGTGGTTAAGGAGGAGAGTGCTGCGCTCGGAGCTGCTGTCTGTCCGTGCAGACAAAAACCAGCAGAGTCCTCTTCAGTGCCTGCTTTCTTTGCCTAGTGTGAGAAGGGAATAAATGTAGGCATGTCTTATTTAATTGCACTGTACATTATTGTGCTTCATGCCTATTTTTTTTTAATTGAAGGTTTGTGGCAAGCCTGCATTGCACAAGTCTGTTGGTGCCATTTTTCCAATAGCATGTGCTCACTTAGTCTCTGTTACATCTCAAGTCTTATTGTATTCTGTACTCCGCCATTATTATTATATCTGTCATGGTGTTTGGTGATGAGTGATTTATTTTTTTTTTTTTTTGAGACAGAGTCTCAAGTTGTCGCCCTGGGTAGAGTGTTGTGGTGTCACAGCTCACAGCAACCTCAAACTCTTGGGTTTAAGTGGTTCTCTTGCCTCAGCCTCCCAAGTAGCTGGGACTACAGGTACCTGCCACAACACCTGGCTATTTTTTGGTTGTAGTTGTCATTGTTGTTTGGCGGGCCCAGGCTGAGTTCCAACCCACCAGCTCCCGTGTATGTGGCTGGCGCCCTAGCCACTTGAGCTACAGACGCTGAGCAGTGATGAGTGATCTTTGATGTTACTATTGTAATTGCTTTGTGGCATAAAGAACTGTGCCCATATAAGTTGGCAAACTTAGTTAAATGTGTGTGTGATCTGAGTGCTCCACCGATAGGCCTTCCCCCATCTTTTTCCTTCTTTTTAGGCCTCCCTGTTTACTGAGACACAACAATATTGAAAATAAGTCAGTTAATTGGCCCTGCAGTGGTCTCTAAGTGTTTAAGGTAAAGAGTAGTTCATCTCTCACTTTAAAACAAAAGCTAGAAATGGTTAAGCTTAGTGAGGAGGCATTTCAAAAGCCAAAATAGGCTGAAAGTTAGGCCTGTTGTGCCAAAATGTTAGCCAAGTTGCGAATGCAAAGGAAAAGTTCTTGAAGGGAATTGAAATTGCTACTGCGCTGAACACATAAATGATAAGAAAGCAAAACTGCCTTATGGCTGAAAAGGAGAAAGTTAAGTAGTTCAGACAGCAGATCAATCCAGCCACAGTGTGCTCTTAATACAAATCCTATTCTACAGCAACACGAAAGAAAGCCTGAGTCAGCCTGACTTCCAGTAATGAATGTGGGCTGTAACATAGGCTGTAATATCTTCAGTTCTGTGAAGGCTGAGAGAGGTGAGGAGGCTGCGGAGGAAAAGTTTGAAGCTAGTTGGTTCATAATGTTTAAGGAAAAAAACTGTCTCCATAACAAAGTGTGAGGTGAAGCAGCAGGTGCTTATGGCAAAGCTATAGCAAGTTATTAAAGTAAAAGATCTATTTAAGGTAATTGATGTAGGTGGCTCTAAACAACAGATTTTCACTGCACATGAGAACAGTCTACTATTGGAAGAGAAGGTCATAGTTAGGAGAAGACCATGCCTGGCTCCAGAGGACAGGCTGACTCTGTTAGAGGGGCAAATGCAGCTGATGACTTTAAATCGAAGCCAGTGCTCGTTTTCCATTCAAAAATCCTAGGGTCCTTAAGAATTATGCTAAATCTACTTTGCCTGTGCTCTGTAAATGGACCAGCAAAGCCTGGATGACAGCACATTGGCAGGGGTCCTCAAACTGCACCCATGGGCCACATGAGGTGGTGTGATTGTATTTGTTCCCGTTTTTTTTTTTTTGTTTTTTTTTTTTAACTTCAAAATAAGATATGTGCAGTGTGCATAGCAATTTGTTCATAGTTTTTTTTTAAACTATAGTCCGGGCCTCCAACGGTCTGAGGGACAGTGAATTGGCCCTCTGTTTAAAAAGTTTGAGGGCGCCTGGTTTATAGCATGGTTTCCTGAATATTTTAAGCTCACTATTGAGACCTACTGCTCAGAAAATGAGATTTCTTTCAAAATATTACTGCTCATTGACAATGCACCTGGTCACCCAGGAGCTCTGATGGAAATGTACAAGAAGATTAATGTCTTCATGCCTGCTAACACAACATCCATTCTGTAGGTCATGCATCAAGGAGTAATTTTGACTTTCAAGGCTTATTATTTTAGAAATACATTTTGTAAGGAAATAGCTGTCACTGACACCTCTAATAGATCCAGACAAAGTAAATTGAAAATCTTCTGAAAGGAATTCACTCTTCTAGATGCTGTTAAGAATTGTTGATATTTGGGAGGAAGTAAAAATGCCAACATTAACAGGAGTTTGGAGGAGTGATTCCAGACCTCAAGGATGACCATGAGAGGTTTAAGATTTCAGTAGAAGAAGTCACAGCAGAAGGGGTGGAAATAGCAAGAGAGTTAGAATTAGAAGTGGAGCCTGACGATGTGACTGAATGGCTGCAGTCTCATGATAAAACTTGAATGGATGAGAAATGGCTTCTTATAGATGAGCGGAGAAAGTGGTTTTTTGAGATGGAGTCTGTTCCTGGTGAAGATGTTTGAACATTGTTGAATTAACAAAGAATTCAGGACATTACATGAATTTAGTTGATAAAGCGTTGGCAGAGTTTGAGAGAATTGACTCCAATTTTGAAAGAAGTTCTACTGTGAGTAAAATGCTATCAAGCAGCGTCACATGGTCATGGAAAGATGAGTCAGTTGATTTCACCAGACTTCATTGTCTTTAAGAGATGGCTCCAGTCACGCTGGCCTTCATCCAGTCACGCTGGCCTACCACCCGGATTAGTTAGCAGCCATCAGCATTGAGAGAAGACCCTCCACTAGCTAAAAGAGTACAACTTGCTGAAGGGTCAGATGATTGTTAGCGTTTTTTAACAGTAAAGCATTTCATAAGTAAGTCGTGTACATTGTTTTTTAGACATAATGCCATTAATAGACTCCAGCATAGTGTAAACATAGCTTTTATATGCACTGGGACACCAATGACTGGTGTGACTCACTTTATTGGTGTGGTCTGGGACCAGACCTGCAGTATCTCTGAGGTATGTCCATAGGTCTGTACAGGGAAGGCAAGTGAGAGCTGCAGGGAAACATCCACTAACCGTATCTTGTTCTTTTTTTTTTCTATAGCTCTACAGGAAGAGACACAAACAAAGAAAAGAAGTCCAGCGGCGACAAGCCATGTTCCTGCCCCACCCTGTTCCATTCTATCCCAACCCCTGGTACCCCAGGCCCTTCCCTCCCAGTTCCCTCCTTCCTCCAGGAATTATCGGGGGTGAATATGATGAAAGGCCAACTCTTCCCTATGTTGGGGACCCAATCAATTCACTCATCCCAGGGCCTGGTGAGACCCCCAGCCGATTCCCACCACTCAGACCACGTTTTGATCCAATCGGTCCCCTTCCAGGACCCAATCCCATCTTGCCAGGGCGAGGTGGCCCCAATGACAGATTTCCCTTGAGACCCAGTAGGGGTCGGCCCACTGACAGCCGTCTGTCATTTATGTGACTGGTCTGTAATCTCCTTTCTGGAGCTCCATTTCTTCTTTTTGTTTTTTAAAACTACAGATGTCATTTCCTTGGGGTGCTGATCTCTAGTGTTATTTTCTGATTGTAGTGGTGAGATGTGCACTTCCAGAAGCCTTTCAGTAGATACATTTACATCACTAGGGGTGGTGTGGCCCAAACTTTACTCTGTGACAGGTTGGCCTTGGGCATAGTTGGCTACTGATTTCTGTACTTTGGATTCCCCGCTAGAATGAAGGCTGTTTCCTGATAATATTCTGCATCGGATTAAAAAAAAAGTGTAAATTACATGACAGTCTTGACTTTTATTACAGAAAGTTATGTATTCAGAACAGATTCACTATGTTACTTGGACATTGCAAAATTACCAGAGAAACTATTGAGCTTAGGCAGATGGTTAATTATTGCAGGGGGTTCTGGTTTTCTTTAGTGGCACTCTTTCTTCAGATGAAAGCCCACGGAAGTGAATGAAAGCCCAGCTGGTTTGGATGAACCAGACTTGGAGCAGTGTTTTCCATCCCCCCCGGCTCAGTTCACCTCCCCTTTTCCTTTCTTGGGTTCTGTGATGGAACTTCTTGGGCTGTGAAGCAACCCTGTTCAAGGGTCATTTAGTTATAGGGACTGTCATTACACACTTTTTCTGGAGTGAGGTTGTTATGGTTTATTTTCCTTGTGTTTTGAATGCTTAGTACCTAATTCGTAATCTAAGGAGACATCTTTTAACAAAATTTTACTGCTGGTTAGGTACTTATTCTTCAAAACTAGTCTCCTCTTATTTGAAGACCATTTTGCTTTTAAGACTGCAAATACACAAAATTCAGATTTATTTCTCCTACAAGAAAAAGGCTGAACATAAATGACTTACCATACAAACAACTATTGAAAACATGCTATAGTGATAAAAATTAAAATCTGAATCACAACACAGGAGTAAAACACAATTAGCATCAGCAGAAAATATTTAGGAGTATTGCCAATGTCTTTCTGCTTTTCTAAAAAAATCTCTTTTGCATATAAGGAAATGGCTTGGAATGTTATACAAGCTGCAAGAATATTTTGAGTTCTATAAACAAGTGAATTTGTTTTTGCTACACGTGTATATTGAGTCTTTTTTTTTTCCATCACAGTGAAGACAATCCAGTCAAGCATATGATTTCCTAAAGCCGTATCATCTTAGGTAAAGGAGTGGGGTTGTTGGCATTTCCTTCTGGGGTATTTTATAACATCTGAGCTACAAGGCAGCTTTTTTAAAAACAAGTGTCCACTAGATGCCATATGGCTTTAATTGGGTCTGGCTGAAAGGGCTCCTGAAGCTCTGATGGGCCACATACATTCTAGTTCTCTGATACATTTCTTTGTGACTTTGTGATGTTAGGTTGTACCATGTGTTTGGGGCGGAGGGTGTACGTATACTGGTGTGGGAGGATGTATGACAACCAGAAGCACCAGATACTATAAAACCATAAGTTTTTAGAATGCAGTCATTTTTTAATGGTCCTTGAGAGGTGTCTTGTGGATACAGGTGCTACTTTCCAACCTCACCTGTGTACATTGCAAATCTTAGTTTAGGATATTGATGATGTGCCCTAAACCTAAGTTTGCAGACTGTCACAATAGTTTATTATAAATTCTTAAAGCAGTCCTCAAAGCTTTTCCTCTTGAATAGCTGTACTGACAGAATCTTGTAAAATTCTTACCTTGTCATTAGAATGAGACTATTGAGCTTTATGTATTGCTGGTGTATGATGAGAACGACGTCATGGTATCTAGTCACTGCATGTTTTTTTGACATCACCTGGGTGATGGTGATGGCAGCAAGACAGTTGAGAGGGCTGCAGCAAGCATCGTAGGAAGACGGGGTTCTACGTCACTGGCTTGTAGCCTTCTGACTTTCTGTGGCCCCTATTTTCCCCTTTGGTTATTTTTATTAACAGGTGTTTCCTCCTCCTACCCACCCCTGTTTATAAGTGAAAGATAAAGGTTTGGCATGGCTGGGAATCCAATCATGGGAGGTAGCCTTCCTTTCAACTTCAGATTTGGTGATAGCCCGTGTGAAAACAGTATTGGATTCTGACCTCTCTGACTCCTGCTTGGTTCTTTCCAATTTCTGAGACCACTGCTTAGCTTAACATCTGTAATTCTTTCTTACTCTGATAGAGCCCGACATTTCTTTCTTTGCTGCCTATACGCAGGGCCTAGTGCCAAGGCTTGCCTTTCTCCTTCCCTGGAAGTAGCTGCCTAATGACAGAACCCCCAAAGTGGGGCAGGTCCCAGTGCTCCGGTGTGTCATGGTAGGGGCTGGGCTCCTGTCTCCGCTGACAGTAGAAGTTGTGGCGTAGATAAAAGTATTGGGAAGTACTGAGTGAGCCACATAAAGATTTACTTTGAACTGACTCAGATGTCTCTCCTGGGATTCCCCAGGGGTTACAGCACTTAATGTTTCTGTTACTTCACAGGAGGAGATGTTCCCTTGCATCTGAGTAGACTCAGTAGAAAAGAGTAGACTTTTTTCTCAGAGATAGACCAGGGAGAACAGACACTTAGAAGGTGAGTTTGGAAACTAAAATTAAAATTACAGCTAATGTGCATAAAAGTAACAAAAGTTATTTAGGATTCTGAAGGATTAAAGCATACACATGTATACACGCTGCATGTTAATTTTAGATTGGTTTCTGTTAAAGTAATGTCTCACTAATTCCAGAAGATATTTCCCAGCTATTTTCATCTTGTCCTCTTGGCCTGTCAGTTGAGATACGAACAGAAGGTCTAAGTGTCCACATCATCTCTCCCTGGAAATGACAGGGAGACCCTGTGTCCTTTGTGCCTTGTGTTTGATAAATGGACTGATTAGATTTGCTTGCTGCTCAACTTCCCAATTTGTCTCCAACCAAAGCAAATGTGCCACTTTCTATTAGAGTCCAAATATTGGACTAAAAGCCTTAATCTAATCGCTGGTCACTTGGGCATCTGGGACAGCTTTTGACACTTGTCAGTATTGTCAGTAACCAGCCCCCTCGGCTAAAGAGGAACATGAGATAACATGTTAAAGTGTTCTCAGGCAGGGGGCTATTCCTCCGGGATAATTCAGTTACCACCCATATCTGCAAAGTTGACTTAACTAGCTCAACCCATGACTCCAACCTGCATCCTCTCACCAATTCTAAACATCTAAAACAAAATGATCCAAGATATTTTATGAAGTTGAATAAAGCACAAGAGATTCATTCTCCCTCAGGTACTGGAAGGGACAGGCCTTGAAGAGACACTATGGGTGCCAGTGAGGTGGTTTGAGCCAGGTTGTCAAGTTCTGTTGTGTGGTGTACAGCAGGTGTGTATGTCCTTTCCCTGGTCCTGGGTCTTCACCACGCTGGCTTTGGTATGGACCTGGTCTGCTCACTACAGCCTCCTGATGACTGGTGCTGGCCATCTGCTCACTACAGCCTCCTGATGACTGGTGCTGGCCATGGCAACTCCCCTGTGGTCCCCAGGCCTGACAGCCCTGCAGTCACCTCCCCTCCCCTGTGTTCTCATTCTGCTTGCCCCGTTCCTCTTCAGACTCAGTTTACGAGAGGCCTTTTTGAGGTGAAAAACCTTGTCAACTTTTCTCAATTATTTTATTTATCTCTGTTGATTTGGTTCTAATCCCGGGCAAGTGACTTCCTTAGCATCAATGCTCCTAGAAAAGCAGCCTTGTACTTCAACTTCAGTACTTTGTTTACAGTGTATTAATCTCATAGTTTTTAGGGGGGCAAGGGGAGCTGCCTAAAGCATGTCCTGAACCCCTGCTGTGTGCTGAGCCCTGTGTCTGGGTTTGGCTCACTGGCTCATGCCCCAGACACCTGCACCAGCTTGCTCCCCCCGGCTCCTTTCACTGGAAATTCAGATGAGAAAATCTAGAAGACAGTCAGTTGATGGTCAGTTTCATGGGGTTTGCTGCTATAATTTGTTACCATGTGAATGAACACCCATAACCCCTGAGATTTAGGAAATGCAGGAGACTGGCCATCAGCAGGGCCTGGATGTTGCCGGGGGGGGGGGAGGGGGGTAGGGGGCTGGGATGTAACAAAACAGTGATTCTCAACCTTCCTAATGCTGTGGCCCTTTAATACAGTTCCTGTGGGTCATGACCCACAGGTTGAGAACCGCTGGAATAGAACGTAGGGAGCTGATGGAAGAGAAAGGACATGTACACTCCAGTGTCCCTGGGAAGGTGACTTTACACGTCACTCAAGTATGGTACCCTTTTATCCTGCTGAAAGGAGGAAGCTCTATAAGAAATTTCCTCTGGCTGGTAGAGGCATCTACTGAGGCTGCGTTTTTAAGTCCCTGTTCCTTGTGCACAAATCAAATGGGTCTTTGTTGTGTTTTAGCTTTACCGAGTCAGCTTGGAAGGAAAATCCTAGCCTTTTTTTGGGTCAAAGTGGTGAAATAAAGCAAAAACCAACAAACATAACCTTTCAGAATCTATACAGAGTGACTCTCCTCTCCCCTTCTTTTTGCCCTTTCCCATTTCAAAAATGTCAGAATTATTAAAGGTCACATTTTTGGAAGGAACACGTACCAGCCTGTATGAAAAACAGTCCACTTTGGGGCTGTATGTTCTCCACGAAACCTATACATTCTTGGTGTCTATATTCACACACAGGCCAGTGGGAAAACCATTTAAATGTGTTGCTTATAAGCAAGGATTTAGATTTATCTGTGCATGTTTATGACAATCACGATGGCTGGCCTGGGGTGGAGTTTGAAAAGAGTTTGTTTGTGCTACTGTAGTTGGCGTGTCTGGGAGATATCGTTTGAGTGCTGAGATGTTTCTAGGGCCAAGGGACAGACTATAGGAAAGTGGGGAAGTTTAGGCCATATGGTGGTTTATGGAGCTGCTAGTTTTGCTCAGTTGGGAGGGCTCCTAGCTGCCCTGGTAACTAACACCAATACCCGTCTTGTGTCGTGAGTAGTTTTCTCACACAGCTCAGCTCAGCTCAGGGCTGCTGGTCCAACTGCAGTGCATTCAAAACACTTGGCACGGCTAAGAAAGATGCAGCTTCCAGTTCAGGGTCTATGTCTAGAAATTCTGACTCCTAGGATCTGAAATCAAGCTTCATCCGCTTCTGTGATGAGCTTTGAACACCGTCATGGCCCACACTTTGAGAAACGTTGTCCAGCCTGTTACCACTCAGTTGTGTTTCTGAGCTGACCTTTATTACCAATCGAGGACCGAGTGACATTGCTGAAGAATGACTGCCACAGATGCTTCCTGTGTTCTTAATCTCCTGAAACCGTGGTAATACACCCTGCCCTACACATTTTCTCCTACCCTTTTATTCAGAATGTAGCGCAGCATTATTTGAGAGATTGAGAGATCTACTCCTGAGTAATGGTGTGTGTGTGGGGGGGAGGGAATAGTTGTTTTTTTTTAAAGTGGAAGAAACCGAATTTCAAAAGCTGTAACTCTCTGTGCTTGAATCGTAGACCCCTCGGGGCAGAGTCCCCAGGTCCTTCTACGGGGCAACCTTAACTGCTATTGTCAGGAGAGAAGGGAGGGACCCAGGAACCTTCAAGCTGAGAGGATGGCTCTTTGGTTCCCTCAACATGTGGCTTATGTCAGGGAGCCCTAACTTCTCAGAGGGCTGGCCTGCTTCAGGTCTTCAGAGACCCCCTAAAAAGAGAACTGATAATTAAGTGATGGGACTTGGGGATGTACACATGTCAATTCCCGGTGCTTATCCAGGCGTATTGTGTGTGTGGGTTTAAGTAATAGGCCTTAGGATCCTTATGGGAGCCCGTCTTTCCACCCTCTTCTGTGAAGTTTGAGAGGGTGCCTGCATTTGCGTTTTGAATTTCACCTCCTGCCTCTTTCCTTCTGCCCCGCCTGGCTTTCTTCTGAAGCTGCTAAGCAGTGGTGAAAGAATTCAGCCAGTAGCAGGAGGAGGAGGGGGAGAAGCAAAGTTCCACGAAATGATCAACTGGGATTTACTTTCTGTCCTCATCCGACCAGCTAGCATGGCGGTGAGGGTGCTGGGGATGGAGAAGGGCGTGCTGAGAGTGAAGCCTGCAAAGTAGTGGCTCCTTGTGTCTGACTGCCCACAGGGTAGTCTTGGCCGCCCAGGGAAGGGCTCTGGGAGCTCCAGGCCAGGCTTGTTCTGTTGTGTTGCTTGGGGTGAGCAGAAAGGAGGGAGGTGCGTTCCTGGTAGAGTGAGCTCCAGACGTGCTGGTAGCGACTGTCCCACAGACATAGAACTCAACAGAAGACAGAATGGGGGTGGCAGGATTTGGGAGTCCTGGAAAGAGTACCAGGCCCTCGCCTGCTCACCTCTCACCTCCCACGATGGCCATTGTATTTGCTGCTGATGCTAGCCAAGGCTAAGCAAGCTTCAGCCCACCAATCTCCAGCCAACCAAATTATGGCTTTTGGTGGTCCCTGGCAGTTGGCTCTATCTGACCTGTTATGCTACTTATTACTGAATCCGCTACCAGGGCTCCTGAACAGGAGGAGAGAGAGGACTCCTGCATTAGCTGGGGCTCTTGCTCTTAGATACAGGCCTGAACATGAGGGAGGGCAGCATAGAAAAGGGTGACATTGAAGGCCAAGTGGGTCTCTGACAGCCAGATGCAAAGCCAGTCCTTTGACACTGAGTCAGCCTCCATCCTGAAGGTGAGTTCTTCTGAGCTCAAGGGTTCTAGGTGACCCAGCACACACAGAAAGAGCAGGTCACAGGCCTTATTCTCACCACTCCAGCTTGGTTTGGGAGGCCCCAAAAGATGATTGTTTTTATGCTCCCGGAACCTGGACAGGCCTCAGCTGATTGCCAAGCAATTTACATCACTCGAGTACAAGTAGAAACTGCTCCAGGCCAAAGCCAATTCAGCTGTTATCCCCATCTCTCCCTTCCCTGTGATCAGTGAGAGGAAGACATGTCTCAGGTTGCAAAGGGCTATGGCTATGGGGAGAACATGGCTATGGTCCAGTATCCTGGGCTCCCTTTGGGGCCAAGAGGCTGCTTCTGGCACCTACGATGTTTCTAGCACCAGGCGCTTGGTGAATTGGGACACCCCTGAACCCCATCTGAGCATGAGAGGCAGTCTGCTGTAGGAGAAACGGCCCTGGGAAGGGAATCAAGACTAGATTTTCCAGCTCACTTGTTGAGTCAAATCAGTTTAGGTTGTGCGAAGTGAAAGTTATTTCTTTTCCTGCAGGAATTCCAAAAGCCTCTTACTTACATCATATACTATGCATCACTGAAAAAGAAACATAAACAGCATTACCTAAATATATTTGGCCGTGGGACTCTTTTGAAACGGAGCAACCTAAAAACACCTTGCTGTACAGCGTTCATGAAATGCCAAGCTGGAAGTTGCCATCGCTGCACTTTCTGATCCCGTTTCCTTCATCTGTGGATTCTCTCTGGTTCCTGAAACATCCTGGAGGAGACCTAATAGTGGCCTAACACAGAGTGGGTACAGGAACCTGACCTCAGTCTTTCCTGGGGAAGTTCAGGGCCTCTTTCTCTGCTGGGACCCAGAGACTTTTCCTGTAAGAACCTGTGTGTGATCTGCTCCCAGCTGTCCAGTTACGGGCAGCACCCTGGGCGTGAGAGGCATGACAAGGATTTCCTCGTTGCTTCTGTTGTGTTTGGCAAGGCCCCACTTGTCACACAGGGTCTGTTTTCGTTGTTGTCCTCAGGACCAGCCCCTGATGGCCAGGTGTGACCAGCCTTCTTTGCCTGCCTGATCCCAGCTGAGGGCAGGTCTCCAGTGTGGATGGGACAAGCTTGAGCAGGGGGTGGGTTTCCTAGGCTGGGAGTTTCTCTTTTTGTTTACAAAACAGTTAAAAGATTATCTCCACCTCTCCTGCTGAGGTCCGATGTGTGTCTGCATTTGATACAGGGTGTTTTGCCCAGAGGTGAGCAAAACACCCATGACAGACGTGGAAACTAGCCACACACAGACGTTGCACGTGGTGGTCTGGCTGGGAAGCAAGATGTGGGTGGGCAGAGGGACGCGATGCCCCAAGGCCCGGCGCTCAGTCAGGCCATGCTGGGAGGCCATTGCTCAGACAGGCCTTGTTGGAAGGTCACGGTAAAGGTAGATGGGGGTGCAGACGATCAGTTCCTGTGTCGAAGGCATTTAGACAGTCTGTTCTCAGGCCCTCCCTTCCGTTCTCATCAGGAACCAAGGGTGAGAAGGATGGTGGGGTGGGTGGCGTTAGTCAGAGAACAGGCTGGCGAAGGACTTCCTCAGGTTGCGGATGGTCTCGGCCTTGGCCTCGTCCTCGCTCGGGGTCCCACGCTGAGTGGAGTCGGATGTGCTGAGGCTGTTAGTCAGGGACTGAGATTTGCTGAAACAGAAAGGCAAGGGGGTTGGGGAAGACAAGGCCAAGACTCCAGAGGAAATGAGTCTTGGGGGCTTGTGTGGAAGCCAGAGGGGCCACCCCCATCATCATGAAGCTATTCAGGCCAGAAACTGGGCATTCAACGCTTACACGGTGTCTGGTGCACACCATGGGACCCTCAGGTGGTTATTACCAGCCTTGACTTTTAGGGTTAGAAACTGGGGCTCTCAGAGGCAGTTCACTTGCTCTGATCTTCACAGCGGGACCCGGGAAGCCCAGGAAGCTCACCTTCCTCCTGTGACCCCAGGTGGTGCAGGCAGCAGGCGACTCTAGGGAGGGGCTTGAGCTCCCGCCCGCCTGCAGGTGCAAACCTGCTCTGCAAAGTGGACAGTGCGGTGTCAGCATCTGGTCAGCTGTCACTCACAGCACCAGCTTGGGAATCAGGAGGCCTGCCTTCTAGACCAGTGTTTTTCAACCTTTTTTAGCTCATGGCAGACTTGAACCTATAGTTAAACTTTTGCAACACACTTAAATTATGTTGATTGGTGAAAAGAGTTTTAAAAAAAAATACTTACCGTACTTCGAATTTCTTTCGATAATTGTTTAATAAATATCTTTTAAAATGTTCACGGCACATCTAAGGTCCTCTCACGATGTGCCAGATGAAAATCACGGTTGTAGACCCTGCTCTGCCATTGGCTATGGCCCTGGGCAAGAAGCTTACCTTCCGACTCCGCAGACGGACCCTCAGCCCCTTCTAGCTCTGACACTCTGGGCCTCATATTCCACCTCTGCTCTGAAGCCTTTGTTGGCAGCACCCCCCCTGCGTGCTCCTTGCCCCCAGTTTGGAAATCTCACAGTGCTGGCGCTTTGAGCCACCATGTGCCACCTGTGTGTGTGTCACCAGTACCAGCTGCCTGCGACTGTTCACTGAGCCCCTCCTTCGTGCCAGGCCTAGTGCTGAGTGACAGGGGTGTAGGGGTGCCTGGCCCGCTTTAGGCCCTGCCCTGCAGAGGCTCACAGTCTAGTGAGGATGACAGACATAGGAAGAGATTGCATAAATACGTCTGGAGCTGAAGAGGTCTGCACACAATCTTGTCATCACATTACAAACTGAAATCCTCTTTGAGGCAGGGTATCTTTTCACCCCTTGCTCACTCACTGTTCACAGAGCCTTACCCAGGACCAGGCACAGAGTAGGAATCTGGTAAATACCTGCTGACTTGAGTGGAACTAAATGCTTTGAAACAGTAAGTCCAGAGACTTAAATGTTTCTAGCAGATAACTGTCAGTGACCAGACCTAGCTTAAGTCCCAAAGCCTGGTCTGTACTGTGATTAGCTGAGCTGACCCTGTTATATGGTGACAGGTTGTACACACACGTGTCTCTACAGTGCCAGCACCACCCTGAGCACTAACTGTGGGTGAACTCACTTTAATCCTTGTAATACCTGGTGGGGTTACTGTTCCCAATGGCATGTGAGGAAATCCAAAGTGCAGAGAGCTGAAGCAACTTATCTGAGGTTCTATTATTTTTAAGTGGGAGTGCTGAGATTTGAACCCAGGCCATCTGAGCATAGTCTGTGTGGTCAGCTGCTATGCCATGTTGCCTGGAGGCCCTTTGATAGGATCTATCAAACTGAAACTACATTTATCCTTTGAACAATAAAATTTTAAGAATTTACTTAATAGTGTATTCTGCAATTATGAAAGTAGATGGTCAAGGCTATTTCTTGCAGCATGATTTGTAATATCAAATCAGTTTTTCTATTTATGGTGGATTAGTTAGATAAATTATAGTACAACTTACAGTGGACTGTTATGCAGCTGTGAAAAGGAGACAATTTCAATGAACTGGGAGGAAGAGATCCAGGGTTTATTGTTAAAAGCAAGGCGCATAATGGTGTGTAAATGGTTGAGTGGATCAGAACATCTATTTTTGTATTTTCATAAGGGGACACTGAAAGGGCACAAAAGGAACTAACAAAAGTGGTCATTTCTGGGCCCAGGGGCAGGGGAGGGGCAAAGTGTTAAGAATGTAGTGTGAGTGAGGCTTTTCAGTGTGTATCTTTGATATTGTTTATATCTTTTAGATCTTTGAACCATGTGAATGTACCACCTATTTAAAAAAATTGTTGTCAGCGTGATCCCTGGACTGGATGTCCTGGATTCAATCCCAGCCTCTTCTACTTATTAGTAGTGGAAACTTCCCCAAGTTATTCGATCTTTCTCTGCCACCTCATCTGTAGAATGGGGACAATAATAGTCATTAACTCCCAAGCTTCAGAGAACTTAAAAAAAACCACCTTGGCACATAGGAAGTGGACAGTAGCAGCTAGCTGTGAACCTGTGATGACCAATGAGTGTCTGGAGCTGAAGGAAGGCAGAGTGTTCCAAACATCTGATTTGAGACCTCTCTTTTGGACCTCAAATCAAGAGATGGGCCTAAGAGGAAACAGGAGGTGTATGTGTGTAGTGATGGATGATTTGTAAAAATGGCCACATCATTTCCTCTCATCATCCCTATCACGCGCCCATTTGCAATGTGACTTTGTGGCTCCTCCCTCAAGAGACTATTTCCCACCTCTTGAATCAGTGGCCTTGGCCCTGTGACTTGCTTTGTCCAAAAGCATGTGATGGAGTAACACTGTGTAACTTCCAAGGCTGGGTCCCCAGAGTCCTCGAAATGTCCACTTTTTTCTTTTTGGAGAGCAGCTCTACCATGTGAGAAAGCCTGCAGTGCTGTGGGAGGATGAGGTCCCATGAAGAGAGGGAGGCCCCAGGCTGAGGGCAGCGTGAGGTCCTCTTGGACTGTCCAGGCCCACTGACGCTGACAGATGACTGCAGCTACATGAGTGATCCCTCAGCAGTAGGGTTGCCAGATTTAGCAGATGAAAACATAGGTCACTCCATGAAATTTGAATTTTGGATGAAACACAAAGACTTTTTAAAGTATAAGTATATTCCACTCAATATTTGGGACATTCTTATATTCAAAATTATGTGAAATTTAAACCTAACTGGGCATCTTATATTTTATCAGGACATTCTATAGGCAACACCAGCAGAAGAACCTTCCAGCTGAGCTAAACTCAGAACAAACTGGTCAACCAAAAAATTGTGAACAAAGAAAATAGTTATTTTCTTAAGCCACTAAGTTTAGGGTTGGTTTGTTATGTGACAAGAGATAACCAAGGCATGTATATATGGAGGATGACCATGGGGCCTCCCCACAAATTCCATCCTTTGGACCTATTGTTTACCTACTTAAAGTCTAGGGAAGGCCCCATGAAGCCTTCCTTTGTCTCTGAGTCCCCGAGTCTGAATCAGCTCAGTTCTGCTGCACCCTAACTCCACCCTATCCCCTTTCTAATTCTCAAAGCACTTACTTGAGATGGGGGTGGGGTGGTATGGGCTTCTTGGTCTCTTCACCCTGCTGAGAGGTGCTTCGGCCCTGCACTGGGGGCCGAGGCTGTGCGGTGAGGATGGTGCCTGGCTTGGAGGCCTGGTTTGGGGAGCTGCCACTGGATGCCCGGGATAGCTGTGGAGAGCCCGGTGACCTTTGCTGCTGTGGAGATCCCGACTGAGGGCTCAGGGGCTGCTGGCCTTGTGGGGACAGTCTCTGTTGGGAGGGGCTTCCAGACCTTGGGGTCTGAGGAGACTGAGCTTGACGAGGGCCCCCTTTGGAGATGGGAAAAAAAAAAAAAGGTTAAGTTCAAAATGTTTCTTGGGAGAAATACAGCTGTACATAAATAATGTTGCTTCAAGGATGTTTATTACAGTATTTTTAAAAATGGTGAAAAACTGAAAACAGTATAAATATCTAACCATAGGAAAGTAATTAGAAGCATTAAGATAGATCCATGTAATCCATGTATTACTCATGTGGCTGAGTAATATTAAATGATATAGGGCACTGTTGGGAATATTAACATGTGCTAAATATATACTGCTAAATAACAAAAAAAGCAGCTGCTGACAGTATATACAGTTTTATTCCATTTTGGTGCATATGTAGGAGAGAGTTGTGTGTAAAAGGAAGACTGGAGGTTGAAGTCTAACTCAAACTAGTGTGTCTCAAAAGTAAATGTGCATATGAATCACTGTGGAATCTTGTCAAAATAAAGATTCTGATTCAGCAGGTCTGCCGCGGGGTTATGGACAGAATTGTGTCTCTCCCTCTTCCACCACCATTATGTATGAAGTCCTAACACTAAATGCAACTATATTTGGAGATAGGTCTTTAAGGAGATAATAAGGTTAAATGAGGTCATATGGGTGGGGCCCTAATCTCATAGGAGTGGTGTCCTTATAAGAAGGGGCAGAACATCAAGAGTGTGCAATGCGGGGCACAGAGGAAAGGGCATGTGAGGACACAGCAAGAAGGTTGTTATCTACAAGCCAAACAGAACCCAACCCTACCAGCACCTTGACCTTGTACTTCCAGCCTTTAGAACTCCAAGAAAATACATTTGTGTTGTTTAAGCCCCTCTAGCCTATTGTATTTTGTTATTAAGGCAGATTTAGCAGAGTAATATAAGGATTTTGTTTGTTTCTTATGTATTTATTTTTTTGAGACAGAGTCTCACTTTTTGCCCCAGGTAGAGTGCCGTGGTGTCACAGCAACCTCAAACTCTTGGGTTCAAGTCAGTCTCTTGCCTCAGCCTCCCAAGTAGCTGGGACTACAGGCACCTGCCACAACTTCCAGCTATTTTTAGAGATAAGGTCTCGCTCTGGCCCAGGCTGGTCTTGAACTTTGAGCTCAGGCAATCTACCCACCTTGGTCTCCCAGAGTGCTAGACAGGCATGAGCCACTGCACCCAGCTGATGCTGTTTGTTTCTTAAAACAAACTAAAAACAAAAACAAAAACAAACCTGTACCAGCCAAGGCTGCTGAGTCCTTGTACTATTCATATCTTTGTGTGAATTAAGATAAGGTGGCTTCCTCTAGTAAATTCAGCTCTAAGGCAAGTGCCAGGGGGACAAGGACTGGATTTTAGTCCGCTCCACATTCAGACATCGGGTCGGCTGGGCACCTTCCCAGAGGACACAACCTGTGTGTCTGGTGGCTCTGAATCCACACCGGCCCCGGAGCCCCAGGCCCCGACACAAGCCTTGCCATTAACCTGCTATGTGACTGTGGCCAAATCACTCTTCCTCTCTGGGTTTCTGGGCCCTCCTCTATAAAACAAGGTTGTTGGACTATTCAGCAGACATCACTCCCGCTTGTGAGCCTGCAGAGCACTTTCTCAGTGGGGTCGCCTGGCAGTGCCAGTTTAGGAGTTGACTGGACATGGCTTCCATTCATCCCCTTTCAACTGTATGTCCCAGTTGATTGGAGGGTGTGCTGGTCTCCAACTCAAACACCGACGGGGCCAGGCAGGGGTGAATAAATGAAGCAAGCAAGTGAAAGAAAAATAATGTGGATTTAAGACATTTTCCCGTTTGAGATAAAGACATAATCCTGAGAACTATTTCTCTAAAAAGGTGCAAAATAAAAGAAAATAGCAACGGATGCCTCCTGTCACTGGAAGTGACAACAGGGAGGTGTGGGGCCTGAGGCAAACGGAGTAGGCCTGGGTCTGTCCGAGGGAGCAGCTGTCACAAATGCCAGTGGACAGTTGTGATGTAGGAATGCAGGCCCATTCGAGAGCTTCTATCCTCTCAGGAGAAGCTAGAAATCTAGATGTTAAAGGAAAACCTCCTGATTTTAAAAGGTTGGTTAGATTGGAGTGCTTATATCCTACTAATTAACATAGCTTTCACCTCATTTACTTAATCACATTAAGTTAATGACATTTGTGTTCAGTACCCGATAGATTTGACTCGTACTCTTGCAATATGCTCAAACACACTGAATCCCACAAAGGCATAAATGTATTCATGATCTATGTATATATGACTTAATTTAAAAAAAAAAGAGAAAAAAAAATAGGTGTAATGCTAAGCTCTGTATGGTGAATTCCTGTCGTAATGTATGAAACTCTTAGAATAATGCCTAGCAAATAAATAAATAAATGAATGAATAAAAGGTTAGTTACTTTTGGTTTTTTAAACCCACCGCAGGTCAAACAAAACAGTCGTCTTCTACTTTTACTCTCATTCCCACCATACCCTTTCCAGGTTGGTATCTTGGAAACCCTGGATGCTCATTCATTGATTCATTAATTATTTGTTGATTCCCTATTATACATCTGGGATTCATCAAGAAACACCCTAGTTATTTCCCTCAGCTTCTGGGCAAAGCAAACTATTTAGTATTTTTTATTTTAGCACATACAAAAAACTATATATAGTTTTATATATACTTTTTATGTATATAAAGTATTTGCCTAAGCATGTGCCTAAAAATGACATTTATTCAAAGACGATTTCATTTTTACTGAGTTGAGATGAATAGTGAGCTCACAATAAATGAATAATGTTGATCTTGTTATTTGGGGAACTCATTGGAAGTGTTTGCTTTAAATTACCCTTGTTATTTTTTGTTCTGAATGTAAATGCACCAGCCATTTTCTTTAATCACCTTCATTGGTTTTAAACTGATTGTTTTTCACATCACTAAAAGTATGTTTAGCCTCATGTCCCTTAAAATAATCTCTCTTTATCAAGCATGTTTCTACTTTGGGCCAGAGAGGAAATGGGAATACAGTAGTTCTCTATTTCAAAAGGGTTCTGTTCAGATGTGTTTTTAAAAAGTCAGTCCTGGGGCAGAGTGGGAAAGTGGGGGCAGGACAGAGGCCCCACCAGGAGCCTGCTGGGGGTGAGGAAGACGTAGTTTTTGAACATTGACAACTGCAGAATTATTGCCAGGCAGGAGGGCCGTGGGGCTGCGTTAGTTATAAGGATTGTTAATGATAATAATGTTGGTTATGAAGATTAACGCTCATCACTAAGAGAAACATAAGACATAAATCTTTAATAGTCCGAGTTGCATAATAGTAATAGCAAATTATTAGCAGTAAGAAGAACTAACACCTCCTAAGCTCTGCATCAAATACCTTGCTAACTGTGTCACCAGCATTATCTCATGGACAACTTCCCATCATTAGGGTAGCAGCTTTATGTCCTCCTTTACCTTGGGGAAACTGAGGCTTGGAGAGGTAATGTGACTTTGCCTAAAACTGCAAAGGTGGTTAAGGCATGGGATTGGTTGAAATAGCACACGCACCTGCTTGAAGAACAGTAATGTTCACGGGGCTAAGGTAGTTAGCAACTTTAAGTTGAAGCCAATCCTCACTCACCATTCTAAAAATCCTCGGGCCCCTAAAAATTATGCTAAATCCACTCTGCCTGTGCCCTATAAAAAGAGCAACTAAGCCTGAATGATAACACATATGTTTATAGCATGGTTTATTCAATATTTTAAGCCCATTGTTGAGAACTTCTGCTCAGAAAAAACCATTTCTTTCCAAATATTACTGCTCATTGACAACGCATCCAGTCACCCAAGAGCTCACTGGAGATGTACAAGGAGATTAATGGTGTTTTCATGTCTGCTAACACAGCGTTCACTCTGCAGCTCATGGATCAAAGAATAATTTTGACTTTCAAGTCTTATAATTTAGGAAATGTATTTCACAAGGCTATAGCTGCCATAGATAGTGATTCTGCTGATGGATCTGTGCAAAGTAAACTGAATAGATTCCAAAAAGTTTTCACCCTTCTAGATGTCATTATGAACAGTCATGGTTCATGGGAGGAAGTCAAAATATCAACATTAACAAGAGTCTGAAAGAAGTTGATTCGAAGCCTTGTGGATGACTTTGAGGGGTTCAAGACTTCCCTGGAGGAAGTAAAGTAAGTTATTGCAGATAAGGGGAACGAGCAAGAGAACTAGAATTAGAAGGGGAGCCTGAAGATGTAACTGAATCCCTGAAACCTCATGATAAAACTTGAATGATGAGAAATTGCTTCTTACGTAGAAATCAAGAAAGTGGTTTCTTGAGATACAATTTATTCCTGGTGAAGATGCTATGAGCATTGTTGAAATGACAACCAAGGGTTGAGACTATTGCACTTGTTGATAAAACAGTGGTGGGGTTTGAGAGGATTGACTCCTCTTTCGAAAGAAGTTCTACTATGAATAAAATTCTATCAAACAGCATCACAGGCTACAGAAAAATCGTTGGTGAAAGGAGAAGGAAGTCGCCATGGCAAACTTCATCGTTGTCTTATTTTAAGAAATTGTCACAGCCATCCGTTTAACAACTGCCACCCTGATCACCAGCAGCCATCAATGTGGAAGCAAGACCCTCCACCAGCAAAAAGTTTATTTATTTATTTATTTATTTATTTTTGCAGTTTTTTGCTAGGGCCAGGTTTGAACCTGCCACCTCTGGTATGTGGGGCTGGCGTCCTACTCCTTAAGCCACAGATGCCACCCCCTCCACCAGCAAAAAGATGACTCACTGAAGGCTCAGATGATTGTTAGAATTTTTTTTTAGCAATAAATTGCTTTATAATTAAGGTAGGTACATAGTTTTCTTAGACATCATGCTACTGTACATTAAGGAACTATAGCATAATTGTAAACATGACTGTTATAGGCACCAGGAAATCATAAAAATGGTGTGATTCTCCTTCATTGTGATATTTGCTTTATTGTGATGGTCTGGAATAGAACCTGCAATATCTCCAACGGATGTCTGTATGCAGTGGTAAACAATTAATCTGCCTTTTCTTGAATACTTTTACTTTTCTAGGAAGAGAAGACCACACAAGAAAGATGGCTGGTGTGTTTTACCTAAGACCTATAAAAGAGGAAGCCACTTGGTGCCCAGCGCTGATTTTTCTCAAGAAGCAATGGATCTGTTGCTTTAATAATTGTTTCTGGGAAGGCCACGATAGGATGGTACCGTTTTCTTACTGATAGGCTTTTAAGTAGACCCTTACAGGATTACAGTGAAAGTGCTCACTCTGCTTTCCTGATGCGCAGCTGTTCTAAAGTTCTGCCCTGGCAGCACATGTGCCCGGAAAGTTTGGATCTCTAGAGAAAATGCAGGGCAGACTTCTGCTAGACCTGCCCGTGAGAACCCCGAACAGCTGACATTCCTCGAGAAAGTCACTTTGCTATTGTCACCATTTTCCTTCATCTTGTTATCAATAGTTTATCCATTCTCCATTAAAGGGTGACATTCACATAGTCGTGCCGGGATATTTTTGAGATCACATACAATGTTCCATTTTGCATTCTTTCTTGCTCTAGCTGGTTAACTCACAAGTCTCTAATCAGGCACCACTCGTTGCTATAAATGAACACTTTCTAGAAGGTCTGTAAGGCCAGACTTGTGAATCTGCCATTTTCTTGTTGTTCCTCCTTGGGCAAAGCCTCAACTTTCACCTCTGTAAAAAGGAAGTACTGTTTTCATTGAAGAGCGGTTGGGAGGATAAAAGTGAGAAAATAGAGGGGACGATCTCACACTAATTGGTACATACATGTACTCTTGCACGTGCACACGTACACACACACGCACATATACATCTTGCTCAGGCCCAGGATGGAGAGCATGGAAGGGACTGTTGTCACTTCTATGTACCAATCAATATATGTTTACTTTCAATGTCCCATCTTCCTTTCCTGCCTTGAAGGGGTGACACACCTCACAGTCTCGTGAAGTGAACAAGCGTACTCTGTGGCAAAGGTATTAAGATGGATTTTCCCGGAGTGCCTTCTAGAAATCCCACATGGGTCCCTCACTGCATTTCAAGATCCTCACTGAGACGGTTTCTCTGGGTGGCATGTCCTGGGTCATACCTTGTGGAGGTGGACGTGGCTGGGGCTGTCCTAGCTGAGGTCCCCGCTGGGCTTGGCCTGGGGATTTTGCTGATTTTGTCTGAGGAGCCTAGAGCGGGAGAAGAGAAAAGAAGCCTGCTGATGTCACCACAGCCATTCACTCCCTGGGTGGGAGAGTTTTATTTATAAAGATCTTTTCATTACTGAGATAAGACTTAGATTAAGTACAGAGTTCTGCGGAGTACAGTGTAATGAAACCCTACCCATGTCTACATGGGTGTAACCACTGCCTTGATCAAGACATACCACATTCCCAGGGCAGAAGGCTGCCCCTGAACCCCTCCTAGGTGGCAAATCCCTCATGACCCCATTGGACCATTATTCAGATGTCTGTTGTCATACATTAGTGTTTGTGGGGAAAGTGAGGGTGGGGGGGAGAGGTTTTGAGACTTGCTTTTCTAGGAAGATAGGGAGCTGGCAGATTGTTTGGAGAATAATCTGCTGGTCTATGGTGGGGACAGTTGGGGAAGGAGCTATCGGAGGGCTTGTCGAGGTTGGGGGATGGGGAAGTGGAAGACACAATGGTCTTCATTGACTGGTGCTGGAGCAGCACACTTAGGGCACGTGTGTACATGTACTCCTGTGCATGCATGTGCACACACACACACACACACACACATATACATCTTGCTCAGTCCCAGGATGGAGGGCATGGAAGGGACTGTTATCACTAATCTCTGCCAAAAGGCCAGGTGGGACAAGGTTTGTTCTCCCCGGGGTGGTGGGGGGAGGAGGGTCCTCTGGGAAGCTGCCTACATGCACACACCTGTCAGGTGTGAGCCCGGCCTCTGTCACACCCCCTTGCTTTCTCCCTGTGGTGGTTCCTTTGGTCCCAAGGGCCCCCCATCCCAGACAGCCAGCAAATCTCATTGCTACGAAGTCTCCTTCGTCCCTCAGGATCTTACCCAAGGTCTCAGGGGCGAGGGCACTGTGCCTCCTGGCATCAGGAGTTGGCCCATCTTAGAGACAACGAGGTCAGCCATCAGCTGTTTGTCCTCTTCCACGTGCTCCCCAATCAGGGGCATTGAGCTGTCCATTACCTGAGGGGAGAGAGGAGGCTGAGGGACCCCCCGGCCCGGAGAGAGCCCGGCGCTTGTGCTGCACATCTCAGGAGCGTCAGCCCAGGACTCAGGGCAGAGGTGACCACCAGATGGCGATGTCCACCACACAAACCACCAGCTGGCTCCTCCCGCTGGGACGGAGCCCCACGGAGCCCCTGGGTGCCGTTGCATCCCGCCTGCATTTGCCAGGCTGCAGCCGTGCGACCCGCTCTCCGCCCTCTCCTTTCCCACTCAGGCCCCCTCCCAGGCTTGGGGCTGGCCTCGTTTGCCTCTGTTGAGGTCAAGGCTTTTCACAAAGCCGGAAACAGTGAAGGTGGGGGCTCAATCAGGACAAAACAAATGACACAAGCTGGAGCTGACCTAGGGTTCAGAGGGAAGAGGGAAGAGGAAAGGCCTGTTCTCTGGGGCCCTGGCTGAACATAGCTGGGAGCAAAACTCATTCCCCAGGGAGCTGGGCGGTTGGGGAAGAAAAGTGCTTGTGTGGGGAGGTGGCCTGAGGCATCACAGCTGCCCCTCTGCTCTTCCTATGGATGGAGCAACTGAGGCCCAGAGATGGAAAGGGACTTGCCCAGGGTCACACAGGCCAAAGATCCACGTGATGGCTCAGGCCCTGACGGCTGTAGGAGGTCTTACACGGGTGTCTGTCAGGCTTTAGCAGGTCTGCGAAATGCCTGGGCTTGTCATCTCTGTCCTCCTCCACTGTGGGAATCCAGCCGCCTGTGCTCACCTGCCCCATCAGTCCCTCTCTGGTCTCCCATTCCCCTGAGCTCTGAACTCACCAGGTTCTCGCTCCCCTGCAGATCCTTCTGTGTGTCATTCCCTCTGCCCACTCTTGACCTGGCTAACCCCTCATCCAGCAAGGCACCTTCCTCCAGGAGGCCTCCTCTGATTGCATGAGCTCTGCTGAGCCACCTGCACTTGCACTCCTGCTGTCCTCACTCTGCCTGTCCCACTGGACAGCTTATCCCACAGCACTGTCATCTCCTGTTTACTGGGTCTTTACAACTGGACTGTGAGCCCCCAAGGTCAGGGAGAGGCCCTGGGTCCTGTTAGACAGGTATACCCTCAATAAATACCTGCTAAGTGGAGGCCTGAGAGGTCCTTGCAATAAGCCCTGCTTGTAATGATAAGGATACTAACAAGTGCTATATTTTATTGAGTACTTACTATGTGCTAAGCACTGTTCTAAGCATGGGGTGTGGATGAGCTCCCACAAATCTTGCAATAGCTCTTTCAAGTAGGTACTATTATTATCCTGACTTGAAGGTCAAAGAAATGGTAAGTTCAAGAACACATTGCAAGCAATCCATGATCCTTGCATTTCATTGGACGAATTCTCACCAATCCCTGGACCAGGTCTCTATGGTAAGAACTGCGCAAAGGAAAGCTGGGTTCTGGGCCTGAGTTGTGGTATGGACTTGCTGTGTGATCTTGGGCACGTCTCTTGTCTTCTACAGGTCTATATTTTTCTCAACTGTGAACTGAGGGGTTTGGGCAGCTGCTAAGACCCTGCTGGCTGGAACTTTTAGGGGTCTGTGATCTAAAACACCCATTGTGGTTGGGAATGAAAAGCAAGCTCAAGGATATGAGTACAGATTCTAGGTGTTCTCCAGAGTAGGCCTGGATCTGCTGATACAGACGTAACTCATCCTGTGGGATGGGCTGAGGGCCCAGGGTCCTGAAGACTCTGGGAATTGAGCTCCTTGCAGGCTGCACATGGGCCTGGGACATCCCAGGATCCCCGCATCCAGCATACGGGCAGTCTCTTGGTGGGCACTGGCTAGCTGCTATGACTGTGGGCTGTCTCGAATGTAAGTGGGCTTCTGCATCCTGTTTGCCCTTTGTCCCCTGCCCCTGGCCACCCCTTTCTTTTCTGGTTTCTATTTCCTGCACTCCCTGCAGTGGAAAACGGCCACCACAATTTTTATTGTGGTGGGGGCCCTGAGGTCAGGGCATTTGGAATCCCCATGGTAGATGCGGCCAAAGGAAGTGGACACTCTAGTCTCCCCAGGGAAACATTTTTCCAGTGAGCAATGTCATTCCTCGCACAGGTTAGAGAGGGCAAGTTCAAGGGTCTTTCCCCTGAGTATTTCATTGTAAAGATCTTCGCAAAACATTTCACACAAATTTTCTGTTCTCACCACAGAGGTGGCTGAAGAAGCCAGTATTTTTAGATCTCTTCGTCCTTTTTCCTCCCTCCCTGGGGGGAAATACCTTTTATATTCCTGGTAACAAGTTCACCATCTTCCCTGACTCCATCCCAAACCCCAAAGCAAGGGAAATAAACTCTGCAATGTTTTTGTGAGGAAAAACAAATCTGAAAAGCTCTCTCTCTCTCTCTCTCCTGGAACATTTTTGAGATGTTGTTTTCTTGTTTTTTGAAGTTCAAGCCCACGACTTTTACTTTTTTTTTCTTTTTTTATGTGAAAGGTCTTTCATTTCTGACCCGCTGGATGTCTGGAGCCAGGAAGCCTGGGCCCACGGACACAGATTTTTGTTCTTCCTAAGAGTGAAAGTTGAATTCAGAGAGGCAGAAGCACACTAGGGGCAGAGGTAACACTAACTCCAGGGAGAAGGAGTGACCCTAGCTGGGATGGGCTGAGGGAGCCAGGAGTCCTTCATCACTTTTCTGGAGTGGCAGCTTTAGGAGGCAGGGTCCCTGCTATGGTGTTTGCTGCTGTGCTGTGTTCACCTGGCTTGGGGGCTGGCACCCCCAGGGGAGTGGCTCAGTGAATAAAGGACTGAGGGCTCGTGTGCCAGAGCTGGGTGCCTGTCTGGGGGTCCTGAGAGGAGACGCAGAGGCAAGAGGGCCAGGTGGGGTCTCAGGACCTGCAGTACCCAGCAGGAGGGTCCCTGCCCCACTTCTGGACTGAAGCTCCCAGGATATTCCCAGGAAGGTGAGAACTGGCTCCCCTAGGCAGCGGCCGTTTCTGGCTCCTTCCATGGTTGCTCCGGGAAAGGGCTACTTGGGGAATCTCAGGAATGATAGTGGCCAGAGGGAAATGGCTCCTGGACTAACGAGGTGTTCTCCAGAGTAGGACTGGATCTGCTGATACAGACGTAACTCATCCTGTGGAGCACCAGCTTTTCTGGGGGACCATTGTCCTGAGCTGCCTCTCCTGGTCTCCAGGGAGCCACCCTGGGTATGGGTGTGAATGCTCTTCTGGCCCAGCCGGCTCCCACTCATTGAGTCAACTGGTCCTGCTCAGCAATGGCTCCTCAGGGAGTGGGGCAGACACGAGGGCCTGGAGGACAGGCTGGCTCCTGTGGTCACCCTGGCCATGTGTTTCCCATTAGCCGCCCGCACCCAGGGAGGGGACAGCCGCAGGGCTCTCCCTCACGTGTCTTGGCCTTGTGTCAGTGCCATCCTGCACAGTGGGCTGAGGAGAAGGCCAGGGAGGGAGACAGCTGAGTGAGGACAGGGTGTGTGGTGTGAGGAGAGGAGGGGGGACTCTAAGGCCAGGGGGATGTTTTCAGGGAAAGCAGCGAGGACCACGGGACGTAGGGGGAGGGAAGGAGAGGTGAGGAGGGAAGAGGCGCATCTAGGGACCATGAGGAACATGGGAAGTTACGGAGGAGCGAGGGGCTTGTGGGCCCGGGAGAGGCACGGGCTGCGGGACGGTCTTGGGAGAGATGCTGACCCACAGCCCCCCTGCCAGCCCGTTTCTTGTAGTTATATCTCCCTCCGTTCAAACCCTGCACCCTGAGACAGCTCAGAAGCTGTCTTTGCTTATCACCCTCTTCTCTGCAGCCTGCAAACCCCATGTCTGTTGTGTCCAGCTGCGCCCCCAGAGCCACAGCCACTTAGCCCACAGAGCCCCTAAGTCCATATTTGCGTGAACAAGTGATGGAGTTTCTGCATGGTGACAGTGAGGAAACAGAAGGGGCCCAGCTGGACAGAATCCTGCCAAATACTCTCCCCGCTACCTTTAAGCCTGCAGGTTAGGGAAAGTTGTTAAACCCCATGCCCTGAGCTTTTGCCCCAGGGCAGGAAGCCTTTTGTGGCAGCCTGGGGTGGGGATGAGGAGGGGCATGAGGGCTGTGGGAGAGGAGCCTCCTGAAGCCGCCCAGTGAGACGGGGCTGCAGGAGCGTGTGCCCAGGACAGGAGCCAGGACCCAGGACCCAGCTGCTGGCCCACCCCTCACCTCAATGATGTAATCTCTGCCATCCTTGCTATGGACGGCCTTGACCGCACAGATGTCCAGGCCGCCGAACATTTCCGAGCAGCTGTCCACCCACAGTCTGTACCTGCAGGAATGGACAGATGGACAGTAAGGAAGCCAGGAAGGGGACACAGAAGGAGAGAGGGGGAGACAAAGGCAGGGAGGGATAGTGACACACAAGCGCCTAGATAGAGATGGCGAGAGAGAGAGGCAGGGGGAAGACACAGAGGGATACAGAGAAGCAGTGGGAGAGAGGGAGGCAGGGGCGGGGGTGGGCAGTGGGAGAGAGGGAGGCAGGGACGGGGGTGGGCAGTGGGTGAGAGGGAGGCAGGGGCGGGGTGGGCAGTGGGTGAGAGGGAGGAGGAGGGAGAGAGAGAAAGGGATCCCCCATCTGCAGGACCCTGTGGCCTCAGCCATGGTAGGGAGCTTATCCTGCCCACCAGAGTCATCCTGGACACACAGATGTCCTGCAGCCCTTTCCCTTGGGAAAGCTGCTCCAAGGGGCTCCAGAAAGCCCTCCCAGGATGCCCCCAAGTCCCAGAGCCCTGGCCAGACCAGAGCTGGTGGGGGACAAAGGGCACATTCTCCCCAAGCCTGGGGCAGGTGGGCAGGGGAGCCTGGCAAGCTGCTCCTGCCTGGCCCTGGGGCCTGGCCCTCTGGACCTGTGGCTTTTGTTCCCTTTCCAGCTACTTGATGGCTGCAAAGCCAGTTTGCTTTGCTGGGGACAGATCTCAAGGCTGGATTTTGACCCTGCAACAAGGGGATGGTTGTATCCAGAGAAATCTTCCCAGCTTGCACTTGGCTCCCCTTGTGGGCTGGATTTGGGAGTCACAGGGGACTTTGTGTCAACGTTCTTGCTCCTTCCCCCACTCTCCAGGGTCACACGGGGCATGCCTGCTCTCAGATCTCTTTGTGTCTTTGAGCCATAAGGGCTGGGATAAGGAGGCATCCTGGCTGCAGAGCTCTTAGAACTCACTCTCTCATCTTACTCATAAACACCGACTGCAGCCTAGAGAGGGACAGGGGCTTCCCCACGTCACGTGGCAGGGCAGTCAGAGCCAGGATTACTTAGATCTCTCGGGGCTCCTAGTTCAGCTGCAGTGAGGCGCATTGAGATCAGAGAAGTAAAAGGAAGGATGGAAACTCACACCCACTGAGCCCTCTCTGCCTGCCTGGGGAATTGAATCTTCGTTCTTTCTAATCCCATCACAACTTTAGCAGGAAAGTTTCAACCCATTTTACTGATGAAGAAATGGAGGTTCATTGTGATTAATAAATCATCGTGCAGCTTCTAAACCCAGATCCTATCTGACTTAAGATTCTTTAAGAGTCCCAACTCCAGATTCCAGGCCACCCCATTCTGAATGCATCCCCGCCTATCTGTTCTCACTCAGCATGGGAGACCAGGGACATAAATTCTTGCTATTAATTCCTTGATAATTTTAGGGGCCTCTCCTTCTTGCAGCCTCTGTTTCCTAATCTGTCAAATGAAAAGGTCTAAGTCCGATTTTGGTTTGGACATCAGAATCACCAGGAAGGTTAAACAAACACACAAATAAATAGCCAGATTTGGGGGACTCCACCCTATGTTAGAATAATTTCTGTAATTTTGAAAAGCATCCCAGGTGATTCTGATGTGTAGCCACATTTGGAGACCTCCTTGGTCCTTGGAGCTCTCTGAGTTCCCTGGACTTCCTGATTGATTAGTGTGCTTGTATTCAGCACCAAGGGCTGATTTGTAGGCACCACACGCTTAGGGAGAGTTGTGCCCTGAGATGCATCACAAATCTGGTTTCTTCTCAATGGAAGTTGGAAGACTGAGACTAAGACTGGAAGCAATTGGTTTCCAGAGGCGGTTTGCAAATGATGAACTTCTCGGTCACCTGCTGGTCGGTCACCTTCTGGTCGTACCCTGCAAGGCACAGGCACCCCAGGGTCCAGGAATGGGCTGTAAGGGTGGAGCAGGGTGGGAGAGGCTGGAGGCTGGAGTCCTGCTCCCCTGCAGCCAGGTGGGACTAGCACTGGCTCTGCCTGCCAGTCGGGCTATCTGGCAGGCAGGTGAGCCAGGTAGATGGAGGGGTCTGTTTATGGGTCCCCATATGGACTTTGCCCCTGTGGGGATGAGACTGAGGAACTCTGTTCAGGCCGGGAAGTTCTGGCCATGACTGCAAAAATGGCTACTCAGCTTCTAAACCTGGACCCTATCCCCAAACAGACTCAGTCCTTGGTAGATTCCTGGGGGAATGGCCCACATGGCCTGGGACTGAGCACAGCCGGGGAGATGGTGGGCTGAACTGGCGACATCGTGAGTAGCTCACGCGGAGAAGAGGGCCATGACTGTCTCATGCCAGGTCGTGAGCACAATCTCTGTGAGACTGGCGCCCTCGGTGTGAGCGTGTAGGGTGTTCTCAGGTTAAAGCGAGCAGCTGCTCCGGAGGTTGATGGGAAGGGGAAGTGTCCTCCCTGTCTTGGGCTGCCGCTGGCTTAGGTTCTGCGCATCCCTCACTCATTCAGTCCTCACAGCTGCACCCTGACCTGGGTAATATTGCCTTTGTTAAGCATGAAGAAGTTCAGGACTGTTAATTAATGTACCCAAGGTCACACTGTGTTTTACTGCAGGGGGTGGAGACCTGGCACAGACAGGCCTGTCCAGTCACTGCTTTGATGCTTCCCGGACCATAGTGATTGGTTCAGGGATGGTCATGTGACCTAAGCTAGACCAATCAGCAAATACGGCTCAATTCCAGGCTTTGGTTGAAATGGTTGGGAAAAAGTTTTCTTTCCGCTGGCATGGTGAGGCTAGAAGCCCAGAGACACCATGGGCTGCCATTTGAGAGAGACTTTTCTAATAATGGCAACAGAGAAGCAGAACCAGGGTGAGTAGAGGAGTCCTAAACCTCACCTGCCACTGTACCCTTTTCAGTGACACGAGCCAGTAAATCTTTCTTTTTGTACAGATCAATCTGATTTGTATTGTGACACTTGCAACTGGTATATAATTCTTAGAGGAAACGATGGAATCTTTTCATCCTTTGGTGCTCAGTACAACATGGCATGCAGTAGGCACTCAATAAATGTTCACCTAATGGAGCTTTCTGGCCATGCAGCCTGTGCTGTGTCCACCTGTGTCCACTATTATTGCTGGCATGCAGGTAGAAGTCACTAGCAGGCAGGCAAGAAGGTAGGTGTGTGGCTGGCCCTGAGACCAAGGGACTTAGTGCTTTTTCATGGAGGCTAGAACACAGCAGCGTCTCAAGGGAGACAGACCTGAGTGCACCCCTGAAACACGCATGCTTCGTGGGAAGTTAGCCTCTCCCCACTCTTACAGGGATGGAAGTAAGTCTGAGAGGGGAAGTGGACCCTCCAGCACCCCTGCTTCCTCAATAAGGACGCTTCCTTGCAGCTGCTAGGGCTCAGGAGAGACTGGTGAGTGCTGTTATTTTAAAGCAGCTGGGCCAGAAAGATGGCTAGACTTAGAGTCAAGACATCAGGGTCATACTCTCAGCTCTGTCATTACTCAGCTTTGTGACCCTAGGCAAATCACTTCCCCTCTCGGAGCTTTCTTCTCTTATCTGTAAATGGGATTATTGTAATACCTACCCTGTAGATTGTGGTAGGCAGTACAGGTGATCATGCCTAGGAAAGTGCTCTCCAGGGGTGGGGAGGCACCGGATACAGTGTGAGGTGGCCGCCTTTACAGGGGTCCTTGTTGCATTTCTCCCTCAGCATCCCCCCATGGCCAGCGCCTCTCCCTATAATATCTCCTTTGTCTCTTACCTCTCCGTCATGGCCACCTGCTCCAGCATGGCAGATCCTGTGTTGGCCTTCCAGTTGCCAGATATAGAGGTTCTCCTGTATCAGAACAAATAATGCACTGAGGGTATGAGAGGATTCTGTCACTGATCTGCTTTCTTTCTTTGCTTTGGCTGTGAGGAAGCTCTGAGTAAAACATCTGGCTCAATTATGGCATGTGTTTTTAGTTATACACATTGACCTCAGCTGTATTTTCTTATTTATTTCCCTTGATGTGATTGCCTTAACATTTGTTGGATCTTGTGTATTATTTTCTAAGCCATCTTTGAAATTTAAAGATTAAATTTTAAGAATGCCTATATTATAAGATGAAATCCCCAAACCTTGCTTGGACTCCTGTTTTTGAAGAGAACTAGGGCAGTGTAGCCCTTGGTGGTTCTGGAATTTTTCAGGCCACCAAATATAGGAAAAATGATCCTTAGCGAAAAATGATTACTTTTCCATTGTGACGAGGAGGAAGGCCTCCTGGCCCTTTCCTCCCTCACCACCTTCCTTTGTTCCCTTTGTCTTTGCTGCTCCAGGAACAACTGACCTCCCTTCTAGTGCTCCGCTGCCCACGGCTCTTCCCTGCGGCTCTTTCCCTGTTTTGTGGCCTCCACGTGCCTTCTTCCCTTTGTCGCAGACAGTCTTTGTTTCCATATTTACCTCCTCATCCTTTTGGTTGCATCTGAAGTATGACTTTCTGAGAGGGCACCTTCCCAGCTAGAGCAGACCCCCAGCACTACACCTGACAATGAAGTTCAGTAGTGTAATGCTCGTCTCACTTATGACTGCTTTAGGGTCCTCTCTTCCCTGATGGAGGGGAAAGCTGAGGGTAGGAGCCAGGTTTGACTTCACACTCTATCCACTCAGTGTGCAGGGACATCTGGCCTGTAATAGGTTCCCAGTGTCCAGTGGGGCCTGGTATATAATGGGTGCCCGGCATCTACCTACTGGGGGGGTGGGTGGACGATGTATGTTAGGGTTAAAATCCAGACAAACTATCCCCCATGGGACATCTGCACTCAGCAAAGACAGAATGAGTTTAAGCAAAGACAAAACTATTTGTTTTAAGGTCAAAGGAAGGCATGTGGTTGAGGTCAAAGGGTGAACTGGAAAGAGAAATTGATACAAAAATGTGTCCTTGTAAAGAGAAAAACAAGCATTTAAATGTTGAGAACAGATAGGGCCATTGAGAGCTGTATTTCCTAAGCCGCACAGCACCATTGCCAGGCTGTATGGCGGTTCAGTTTAGCTTGGTTCAGTTATATTTGAAGAATTCTCATAGGTCCACCCTAGATCTGGGGTATTGGCTTAGAGCATGCAGAGAAGACCCCCTGCTCAGGCTGCTCTCCACCGGGACCAGCCTGAAAGCAGACTACAGGCATGGTAGGGTTAGTAGTGGATGTGTGGAGTAGAGTGTTCTGGGGTGGGAATGAGAAACCCGAGTCACACAATGTGACCCTCAAAGGCAGCCACTGTGATGAACCTCAGAGGACAAGTAGGATTTGGTATAGCGGGTTCTGTATTATGGTAAGAGAAGCTAAGAACTGACTAACATCAGACAGATGTGAGTTTGAATCTTCTAGCATTTTCTACCATGGGCAGCATCTCTGAGTCTTTATTTCCTCAATGGTAAATGGGAATAATTCCAGTATTATGCTTGTCAGGTATTGTGTGGATTAAAGGAAATATCCCCATGAATCTTATAGCACAATTGGTGCTACTCTTATTACTGGTAAAGTGGAGAGAGGGAAAGGAAGTGCTCCCAGGGCAGAAGCAGCAGGAGCGCAGACCAGCCTGCCTTCCTTTCCATAGAAGGAGGGCAGTGACAGCTCATTGTTAATGAGCGCTCTCCATGGCTGGGACCTGGGTCTACGGGATTTACAAGTGTTAGCTGATTTAGCCTCACAAAACCTACTGAGACAGGTGTTATTGTTATTATTATCATTCCCATTTAGTGGCAGAAGCCACCAAACCATATCTTACAAAACTCCCTTCACTTAAACATGACTCTCCATGGCAGAGCCCAGCCCATGGGCTGTTTTGAGTGTAATGGAGCCACCACACTGTAGGAGGCAACGTAGACTAGGACGAAAGTACCTACCCGTGTTACGAGTTATCTCAGTCCGTTTGGACTGCTCTAACAAAATACCACAGGCCAGGGCACTGTCAACAACAGAAATTTATTTCTCACAGTTTTGGAGGTTGGGAAGTCCAAGATCAAGTGTGTGGCAGATTCAGTGTCCGGTGAGAACTTATTTCCAGGTCATAGATGGCTCCTTCTTGCTGGATCCTCACTTGGTGGAAAGGATAAGGGAGCTCTCTGGGGCCTCTTTTGTAAGGGCACTAGCCCCATTCCCGAGGACTCTGACCTCACCATCCAATCCCCTCCCAAAGGCCCCACCTCCTAATGCCATCATCTTAAGGGCTAAGATTTCAATATATGAATTTCTGGGGGACGCGGACATTCAAACTATAGGACACAATCTCACAGAAGGGGTTGGGGAAAGAGGTGCTGACCTACCTAACTATGGACAGGAATGGAGACTATCTGACTAAAGGCAAAGGAACCACACAGAAGCACTGTGCTGCTGATTAACAGTTCTGAGACTGCACATAGCCTGGGATGAAACAGTGAGTAAATGGATGGCATGTGGGGGAATGGGAGGTTGGAGATACGCAGTCAGGGAAGGCTGAAATGAACTGTGTGCTACTGCAGGAAGGTTAGAGACATTAATATGACTCTGTTTAGCTTCATTATAGGAATAGACGAGATATATGTTGATATATAAATAATTATGGATATATGTGTACACACAAGTAAGGATATACATATGTATTTCCTTGATGTATCTGTAAGAACGACATTCCAGTAGCAGCAAGCACAAAGGCTCGAGTGCAGGGCCAGGTGTAGGCCAAAGAGAAGATTAAATGGTCAGGGACATGACGTCAGACATGAAACCCCTCCCTTGGCTGTGGGCCAACTCAGAGTCCAGGAAACGCCACAACTAATGACAAATTGGAAGCTGTCAGGCCGGAGAGGCTTAGCACAAAGAATGCAGGAGTGAGGTAATCCTTGAGAAAAGAAACTGGGACAAGGTGTTGTCAATGTCAAGTGCAACTGTAACAATGAAGGGAGGAGGGAAATGATATCATGATGGCTGGTGGGGGCCTCAGGAATGCACCGGAATGGGCCACGACTCAGAGGGGCAGGGGGAAGGCAATCTTATCACCACCAGCACATCTGAGAGTAGTGACAGGTCTGGCCGGCTCATGGGAGGAAGAGGGTGATTGATAAGATGGTGCAGAGTCCTCCCTTGAGAACTGGCTCCATCCCTTTCCTGGGAATATTTTCTTCTAGGTCAAGTTGCCTGCCTCTCTCCCAGTTTCTCAGGCTGTGGCAGAGTACAGTCGTTGTGGCAGAGACTGGAGAGCCCGTCAAGCTTAAAATTACCATCTGGCGCTTTACAGAAAGAGTTTACTGACCCTTGGTTGAGGCAGGCTGGGTAGTGCAAAAGCCACCATAGGAAGACACAAACCGATGCGCATGGCTGTGCTCAACACAACTTTATTTTACAGAAATAGGTGGCAGCTAGATTTGGCCTGTGGCTGTGGTTTGCCAATCCTGTCCTAGAGCACCAGTTGCCTCCCAGAGACACCTTCCAACCTTCCAGGGATGGTGGTCCTCCCACAGGCAGCCAGGCACAGGGGTCAGTGCTCCATGAAGTCCTCGCAGCTACACAAAGGTCAGTCCTCTGCGACCTCATCATTTCAAGTGCAACTAACAACAACATTGCAAAGGGAGTGACAGAGAGCCCTTGGGGCAGATAGATTCCCTCCAAGGAGCAAGGCAGTCTCCCTCTTCCAGCACACCCACTCATCCTTGGAACCCTGCCCCTGTTGGAATCATCCTTGGCTCAATCACCTCTAGCGCTTCCTGCCTTGCATTCTATTCCTTTTCCTTCAGAAGCAACACCTGCCTCTATTTCCACTGAGGAATGAGCTGGCCCACACCGCATGCCTTTGTAGAGGGACTCTTCATGCTGATTTTCTGCCTTTCTCTAATCAATAAGTGTGTAACCAAAGTAGGACCGATGAGCACTGTTCCATGGAACCACAATTTTGAGTTACACACTGAAAATGATTAGGGCAGATCCATTTACCAGCGAGGGTGCCATGAAGATTGTTTATTATTATTTTTGGCTACTTAGATTCCTGGGGCTGCCCTGGCTCCTAATATTTTTGAAATTGATAATTTAGTCCAGGGAAGGGGGGTGGTTTGTTATTTTTTGTTTCTTTTTTTTTGTCTTAGGTTTGGTATCTTTTAAGTTTCTGATCATTTATGGTTTTCTGATAAATTCACCTAAAAAATCCCATTAAGTTAATCAGACGTGGGTTTCTGTTGCTTGCAGCCAGAGAGATCTGATGTAGCCCCCTGACTGGTCTCCTTGGCTCCAGAGAAATCCCTTTGTAGCCTACAGCCTCAGAGTCTTTTATAAATAAAGATCAGATCACACCACTTCTCTGCTTAAAAGAGAACGGAAGAAAACCCAAATCCTCTCAGCAAGGCATTCAAAGGACTCCTTGATTTGTCTCCAAATTTATCTTTCGGTCTTGACTCCTAAGACTGATATCCTGTGTATACTTGTAGTTTCCCCAAACATGCCTGGGGCCTTTCTCTCTCTGGGGAAAACAGCCCTTCTACCGGGGGATAAGCCTAAACCGTAAATAGGCAGGGCAGTGAGGAGGAAAGGGAGCACAGGGATGTGCCCAGGGAGGTCACTGCCCTTGGGGAGGAGCAGCAGCCAGATGCGCACCTGTAACCTCATCCCTCCCACACTCTCCTCCCAGCTCCTGCCCCAGGGACTCACATGTAAGCCTTGTAGTTTGATCCGATTTTCTGGATGCGGATGTCGTACTTGGAATTGATGAAGGCCTCAGTGGTGGCGTAGGTTTTGGCCATGGCCACTATGCTGGTGATGTCCTGGTAGTCATGCTGGTTTTCCACTTTGATCTGTGGGGGAGTATGAGAGGGGTGAGTGTCACCCACCCAGCTCCACCCAGCCTACCCCAAGCCAGGACTGCCTGCTCCACAGACAGGGATGGATACCCTTGGAAGGGTCACCTGCTGGCTGCAGAGACAGACATGGAAACCAATCATTCCACTGCACGACCACATGAGGCACGGAAGAGGAAGGGGGCAATTCCACTTGCACAGTCAGGAGATGTTTATAGACCAGAGGAGCATTGCACAGGGTTTGGAAGAATGAATGCGGGTTTTAGATGGAGTGAGTGGTGGGGCATGTCTCTCTGGAGGGGAGAGAAGCTGCACAGGCTGGGGCCTGAGGACCCCTGTGGTGGGGGCAGGGTAGGAGGTACAGATGGGCTGCGGGAGGCCAATGGACAGGACGGCAGCAAACATTGCAGAGGGCCATGACCGCTCTGGGAAGGGGCTAGGACAGTGTTTTTCAAGTTTTTTTTTTTTTTTTTTTTTCTTTTTTAAATCTCATGGCACACTTGAACCTATAGTTAAACATCTGGGGCACACTTAAATTATGTTGATCAAAAAAAAAAAAAAGTAAAGAATAGACTTACTGTGCTTTGAACGTCTTTTAAAAATAATTTAATTAATGATCTTTAAAAGTTTTCACGACACACCTAAGATCACCTCACAGCTCACTGGATGAAAATCACTGGGCTAGGATCTTAGCCCGAATGTTTGGGAAAGCCCTTGGAAGAGGGAGAGGAGTTTAAATCAAGTGGCTTAATTTGGGTTTTAGGAAAACTGCTCAAGCAGCTGTGCAGAGGCTGAATGGAGGAGTGTGATGCGGGACCCAGAGAGACGGCTAGAAGGAAGGGAGTGTGTCTGTGTGTGTGGTATGCAGCGTGTGGTGCATACGTGTGGGGGGCGTGTGTGGTATGTGTAGGGGTTTGTGGTATATGTCTATGGTGTGTTTGCTGTTTAATGTGTGTTGTGTATATGGTGTGTTTCTGTGTGTTTATGTGGTTTGGGGGGGTATGTTTTTTGTGTATTTGTGGTATGTGTGCATGTGGTATATTTTTGTGTGTTTATGTGATATATATGTGTGTGGTATTCAGTTTGTGGTGTATAATGTATAATGTGCGGTGTGTTTGTTGCATGTGACATGCCGTGTGAGTTGCACATGTGTCGTGTAGCATCTGGCACCTGTGTATGCATGCATTGTGTGTGTGCTTGCAGTGTGTGCATGCACTATGTGTGTGCTTGCAGTGTGTGGGCACGCACTGTGTGTGTGGTTGCAGTGTGTGGGCACGCACTGTGTGTGTGCTTGCAGTGTGTGGGCACGCACTATGTGTGTGCTTGCAGTGTGTGCATGCACTATGTATGTGCTTGCAGTGTATGGGCATGCACTGTGTGTGTGGTTGCAGTGTATGGGCATGTACTGTGTGTGTGCTTGCAGTGTGTACATGCACTATGTGTGTGCTTGCAGTGTGTACATGCACTATGTATGTGCTTGCAGTGTATGGGCATGCACTGTGTGTGTGGTTGCAGTGTGTGGGCTTGCACTGTGTGTGTGCTTGCAGTGTGTGTGTGGTTATGCACTGTGTGTGTGCTTGCAGTGTGTGGGCACGCACTGTGTGTGTGGTTGCAGTGTGTGGGCATGTACTGTGTGTGTGCTTGCAGTGTGTGGGCATGTACTGTGTGTGTGCTTGCAGTGTGTACATGCACTATGTGTGTGCTTGCAGTGTGTGCATGCACTGTGTATGTGCTTGCAGTGTATGGGCATGCACTGTGTGTGTAGTTGCAGTGTGTGGGCTTGCACCGTATGTGTGCTTGCAGTGTGTGTGTGGTTGCAGTGTGTGGGCATGCACTGTGTGTGTGCTTGCAATGTGTGGGCACGCACTGTGTGTGTAGTTGCAGTGTGTGGGCACGCACTATGTGTGTGCTTGCAGTGTGTGGGCACGCACTATGTGTGTGGTTGCAGTGTGTGGGCACATACTGTGTGTGTGCTTGCAGTGTGTGGGCATGCACTGTGTGTGTGGTTGCAGTGTGTGGGCATGCACTGTGTGTGTGGTTGCAGTGTTTGGGCACGCACTGTGTGTGTGCATGCATGAACAGTGTGTGTGTACATGCAATGTGTGTGTACACAGGGTGTGTGTGTGCACAGAAACTGGAGAGGCTAGCTTTGCTGGGCCAAAGGCCTGGGGGGAAAGTTACACTGTTTACTGAGTTGAGGCCAGGAACATGGGGCGGTGTCCTGGGGTTGGGAAGAGGTCACAGGATAGCTTCCAAGGCCAAGGGCAGGGGTGAGCCCAAGGCTCTGTGATAGTGATCTCGAGATGGAACGGAGCTGACTCCAGCGGCTGTGGACAGCTGGGCTGGCTGCTCCCTCCTGCTGGCCAGGGGGCCCTGCTTGTTCAGAATTGACTCCCCTCTCCTGTCACACTCACTGGAGGGGTTCTGTGCTGGGCTAGAGGCAGGCAGAGCCCAGATCCCTGTGGAGGGGCAGAGTGCTGGGCGGTTCGTTTAGGAAGGTGGGAAGGGTGGTTCTCAGGACCGCACCCTCCTGGTTCTCATGTCCTGTGACCTCCCTCCCAATCCTCTTCTGCCTGCCCTTCAAGTCTCAGTGCTGCCCTGACAACTCCCTCCTGCCCACCACATTTGTCCCAATTGCACCATTTACAAAGGGTCTTCACTGTCCTCTGTGGCACCCAAAACAGGACTGTTGAGCAGGCAGGCTGGGCATTACTGTGGTCACTTAACAGATGTGGAACCTGAGATTTCTTGACTTATCCAAGGCCTGAAAACAGCTGAGCTCAGAGCTGGGAATGAACCTCTGGAGCCCCAAGGCACAGCTTTTCCCAGACCCCCTCGGGGTATCTGCAGGTGCCTACCTGTTGTTCTTCCTTAGTGGATGCAGTGTCAACCCAGACAGGGGCTTGGTGAGGGCCCCAACCTCAGTGAGGACTCTGAGTTCCACTATGCAGAGGAAATAAAGGTGGCCCTGTAAGTGTTCCCTGTTAGATTTCCCACTTCTTCCAGCTACAGTGGCAGCAGTGTGCCTCCTCCCTTTGTTCTAGGTCTTGTAATGCTCTGACTGCTGGCTTTCCACACTTTCTTCAGCAATGCTACCTCTTAAGTTTTAGGGGCACTTCTGCTAGAGATTCCTTTGCTCTGGCCTCCGTTGGCCAGGTCTTCACACTCTGGCCGATGAAAACAGAGTAGCCATGATTTCAGCAGCTTCTCGGGGTGCCCTGGAGATGAAGGGACTCTTTCCCATTTTCCTTCTTCCCTGTGAGGGGAATGTGGACATGGTGGTGTGAGCAGGAGCAGCTGCAGCCATCTTGGGCCATGAGATAGGTGGTGCATGTTGAAGATGGCTGAGTCTAGAAAGATAGAAAGAACCTGGATCTAACACTGTAGAGCCCCTATCAGCCTCTTACATGAGGGAGAAAGAAACTTTAATTTCGTTTAAGCCACTCTTATCTGGGTTTTGTTAAAGCAGCCAAACTGTACTTCTGCTGTGTAGTTTTAGTCTCTTGCTTTTCATTGATTCCTTATCCTTTGGATTAATGTGATCAAGGATCCACCATTCTTCTCAAAATGTTCCCACTTTTCAGAAGCTCAGTTACACGCCACTCCCTGTGTCTATATCCTCACGTCCCACTCAGGCTTCACTCCTCACCATTCCATGGCAGCTGGTTTGGCACAGGTCCCCCGGGCCTCCTCTCTGGTGAACCTCACAGAGTTTCCCCAGCCATCATCCTGTGTGGGCACTTGGTAGAGTCTGAAGTTGGTAAACTCTTTGAAATTGGGTTTCCAGATCATATTCTATTTCAGTTCTTTCTCTTTCTTTCTGGTAACTTCTTTGCACTCTTTATTACCTCCTCTTTTTCTAATGCCCCTTTGATAGTTTTGGGGTTTCATCCTCAGCCAACATTTGGGGTAAGGTTGAGGGGGTTGGAGTTACCAAAATGAGAGAATGGAATAAGAGCTCATCGAATTCACAATTCTGTCCCTGGTGGCTTTGGAAAGAACCAGAAGTTCTCTTGCATGTTAGTGTCCCAGACACAGGCCAAAGTGGCATTCTCCTCTTCCACAGCCATGACACACCCTGAGGTGGAGGGCACATGACCACCCAGAATGAACTTTACAGCCTTTATACCTCCACCTCCCCTGGCATCTCAACAGGGGACTCTTTCCCCTTTTCAACAGGATGAAAGCAGAAGACAGTATGAACTTCCAGGCCACACTGTTAGAGGGACGGAGAGAACTTCATGTTCAAGGACCCACCACTGGGTCTCGGTGGGCGTGGACTCAGACCCACACTCATCTCCTCCTTTCCTCTTCCCACCGGCTGGGACACGGACCATCTTTGATCATGCGGCTGAGCACAGCACACTAGGGTCAGCCGATCAACAAGACAGAGGAGCCCAAGTCCTTGACCCTGAGGTGGTTCCACACCTGACCTTGGCTGCTTTTGTCTAGACCATTAAGTGAGAAAGAAAGTTCTATCTGGCTCAAGCCGTTCGAAGTCTTTGTATGGCAGCTGACCTTTAGCCCAGTGATTATGTAAGCCCGAAGTAAATTTTTGTTGAATGCATCATGGATTCTTTCACAGTTTAGACCAAGGGGAGCAAAGGGAGAGTGTAGACCTAGTGGTTTCATGAAGCCGGGTCAGCCCTGCCTGCCCTGGGAATGCTGCTCTCCTATCTCAGTTTGGGTGGTTTGGGACGAAGGACTCATCCTGCCCTCGCCAAGAGTGAGCACCTGACCCAGGCCTCTCTTACCTGGGCCCTTTCAAACCCTCCTAAAAGGCCCTGGCCAAATGCTCCTAACAACTTTATATTCTATTCCTTACAGAGGGCATCTCAGATACATAACTCCTGGGCTCCATAAAACTCAGCTGCACTCCTGTGTCTGTTAGATTCAAGGACAGACAGCGAGTCTTGGTCTCGGTTGTGACACTGGTGCCTGACATGCAGCTGAAGCCCAGCACCTGTTTGCTGGATTGAATTCAAGGAGCCTCCGTGAAGACCTGCTTGAACTTGAGAGGAGAGCAGGAAACATGTGTTTCAGGGGAACATCTTTCAGAGGGTGAATTCCGTAAATGCCCAGGCTGGACGCTACATTCTCAGCTGCCATTGTGATGAGTCCTTGAAAAATGGATGAAGCGTGGGGCCCTGGAGAACCGGGCAGGTGGTCTGGATCCTGGGTGGGTGGGCACTGGAGGGGACTCTGGGGTGATCCTCAGTGCAGAGAGGGTAGGTGGGGTGAGGGGGCCCAGGGGATGGCTGTGTGAGGATGGGGACACGGCTGCTGGCCTGGACAGGGAGTCTTGGCAATCTGCTTTATTTACTGGCTGGAACCCCCTTTAAGGGTTCACGAAGACAAGCTGAAAACAGGAATCCTAAATGAGCTGTGATTCAAGATGACCCATGTGCTGCCCTGGGAGCTGCGGGGGGTGGGCTGCTGGGGCTGCTGAGGACTCAGGCCCACGCCCCGCCTCCCTCGCCCTCTGCCCCACCCTCTGTCTCCTCCCTCTCCTTTCCCTCCTCTCTCCCTCACTCCTTTGCCTTCTCTCTTACCCTTTTCTTCTCGCTCTGCGCAGTCAGCCTCCCTCTTTTGTCTCTTCCTCCTTCATTTTCCCTGCCTGGTCCTTTCTCGTCCTTCTCTCCTCTCCCTCTCACCGCCTCCTCTCTCCTCCTGCTTCCCTCTCCCTCTGCATTGCTTCCTCTCCGCCTCTCCCGGCCTCTCCCCTAGCGTATTCCCACCCAGCTTCTCACACTCTCTCCCTCCTGCGTTCTGAGCTGCTGAGCCTTTCTCATGGCTTGCGGACACCTGTGCTCTGACCTGAGTGGAAACAGAGGCAGAAAGACCAGAGACAGGGGTTGGGATATAATTCAGAACCTTCCAAATGGGATGCTGAGAGGTCTCTCCTTCCCCATTCCTACTTGGGATGGGAAAGTCAGCCACATTCTTGGTAGATCACACATTATTTGCTTGATTATCTCCAATAACAGGGAGCTCACTACTGGGCTAGGCAGCTCATTACTCTCTTGAGAGTCTCTAACTTGTTCTAGTGTATATCACACCAAGAATGAGTGAGTGGTCCCCATCATCCCCTGGGGTAAAGCTTAGCCCTCTGCCTTGTGTCTGCTCTTCATTCTCTTGAAGGGAGCCACGCAGGTGTAAGTCACTCTCTCCTTAACGCAATCCTAATATGAGTGGGTTTTAGACCCTTAACTATCTTGACATGCTCTCATTTGACAATCTCTTAAACCAGGGGTCCTCAAACTTTTTAAACAGGGGGCTAGTTCACTGTCCCTCAGACCATTGGAGGGCTGGGCTATAGTTTTTAAAAACAACTATGAACAAATTCCTATACACACTGCACATATCTTATTTTGAAGCAAAAAAACAAAATGGGAACAAATACAATCACACCGCCTCATGTGGCCCACAGGCTGTAGTTTGAGGATCCCTGTAAACCAAGTGGTACCCAGAATTCTACCAAGTACTTTGGAAGTGGTTTCACCAGCAGAAGTCAGAGAAGACCATCTCCACCATCTCTCCTGAATGCGCCTGGCTTGTTCCTGCCTCAGGGCCTTTGCACTTGCTATTCCCCTGCCCACATGGCTCACTTCCTCCCTTCATCCAGGCCTCTCCTCCAGCATCCCTGTCTCGGAGCTATCTTCTTGATCACCACAGCTGAGGTCATCTTTCCTACCCAGCCATCCTCACCCACCTCACCCTGATTTATTTTTCCCCTGAGCACCATCACTCACCCCGTCATCTGTTTGCTTACTGTCTCTCTTCCCTGCCATCCCCCTGGAATGTAAGCTCTGCAAGGGTACAGCTGGATTCTCAACACCTGTAATAGTACCCAGGGAAGAACAGGTGCTCAATAAATTCATTTAATGATTGGATAAGTATACCTGTAAGTGTTTATTATGTGGATATAATGGGCATTCAATGCATACCTGTAACAGGTATGCATTATATCCCATTATATCCAAATAATTACCGACTATTTCCTCCAGATGCTGGGCTGGGGATACAACAGGGAACAGAATGTTTATGATTCTTATCCAAATGGAGGTCTAAGCCTGTTAATTATCTTGCTTTTATAAATTCAGCTTAGTACAATGTTAGCTTTCCTAAGATCCATTTGGAGCTTGTCCAGGTCATTTTTAAACACAAGTTCCTGATAATTCACAGCTCCCAGAGGAGGACTTCACATGGTCGGCCCTACTGCTTGTGTCTGCCTTTCTGCCTTCCAACCCTGGCTCTGTCATCTGGCCTGTTAATGACCCCTCTCAGCCGTGTGTCACTCCTGACTTTGGAGGACCCTTCCTACCTCTGGTTCTAGCTATCTCATCTTAGTTAAGCTACTTCTGGAACTTCAATTTCTTTATCTGTTAAATGGGATAACAGTTACCTTGAAGATTGTTATAATTTTTAGATGAAATGACAATGACTGTCAAAGAACCAGCATAGCACAGTGTCCAGCTCTCTCAGGTACTCAGTAAAAGATGGTTTTCTTTAGTTGGATAATTGTTGAGATTCTTTGCTGACATTGAACCACTAATCAACAACTCTTAAAAACACAATTATTCATCCAGCTACAAGCCTATCCCCTGTATAATCGTCCAACTTCCATCTCTCTTCTATGGGCTGTAGAATAGCACAAGGCTTATTCAGCACATTGCAGAGGTTCTGGAGCCTATTAGTTGTTTATAAAACATTTATAGGCTAAACCAGTGACTGGGTCAAATGGCCCTTCATCCGAGGATTAGATGATGATTCCGTTCCATTCATTCACTCATCCATTCTATAGTTATTGAGCTCTAGCTGGGTGCCAGATATTGGGCTGCATGTTAGGGACCAAAAATGAGTATTTAAATTATTGATGTTCTTATGCTGGCCAGGTGTGGTGGCTAACTCTTGTGATCCTAGCATTCTGGGAGGCTGAGGCAGGTGGATTGCTTGAGCTCAGGAGTTGAAGACCAGCCTGAACAAGAGTGAGACCCTGTCTCTAAAAATAGCCAGGTGTTGTGATTGGAGCCTGTAGTCTCAGCTACTCGGGAGGTTGAAGCAAGAGAATTGTTTGAGTCCAAGAGCTGAAGTTGCTGTGAGCCATGATGATGCCATGGCACTCAACCCAAGGGCAAATACATATATGTCTCAAATATATATATATATAAAATCCCATCCCTGTGAGTGGGAAACACTCTCAGGTTTACAGCTTCCATCATAAACCCTAGAGGACCAGATAATGTTAGAGACTCTGCAGAAAGGACCAGGTGGCCTGAAGCTATGGATGGAGCTAGGAGGGTGTTGGACTGGTCCTCTGGCCAGAAAGGGCATCTGGGATAAGAAGATATGCAGGGCAGGCTGTCACCAGGGTGATGCATTGACTGCTGGCCTGCATGTCCATCAGCAGGGGACAGGCTGCATAAGTGCACCAGTGGTCTGTCTGCATATAGGGGATTGCTGTCCCCCAGAGAGGAGAACGAGGAGGCTCTCTGTCCACTACCACAGAGCCGTCTATACTCTGCAATGGAGTGAGAAAGGCCAGGTGAAGAACAGTGAGAATAATATGTGAGTATTTATCAAGAATACTTGCTTATGTGGGGAATGTATACATTGCTTAAAAAATGCAACAAAGGGATAAAACAAACAACAAATGAGAATAGTTACCTACAGCAAGGGGAGAAGAGGGAGGTGGCCTGGATGGCAGTTAGACCTCTCTGGATGTGACTTGTTTTTATAATTGTGACTTTGGGGCCATGCAAATGTGGTTATGTAACAAAATGGATCACGCTGAGAAAAAACCTTCCCCAAAGTAGAAAACAAGATAGAGTGACTCAGTCTAAGAATCTATCAAAGCTGGTGGCTTAAAGGTACTGAGAAGTAGGATTTCCAGTGACTTTTCAGCAGGACACTGAACCTATGAATCTCCGTGCTATTCCAGTTTCTTAGATGATTTAATTTTCACTATTGCCTATAACTCACAGGTCATAATATATTAAATACTTACTTGACTGTCCTTCCCACTAGAATTTGTATTCTTAACAGTCTGATCAATAATTGGCAGCTGGTAGAGGTAGATGTTCTATAAATATTTATTTAACTGCATTAAAAAACCCTAACACAATAGCAACTATACGTCTCTAGTGGAAAACAGCCAAATAATTAAAAACAAAACAAAACCCTGCTAGTAAATACAAAATTCTATTCAGTTTGTTAGTAATAATAATGGCATTGCTATTTTAAAACATTATAGTAGTGATCATGTTAATGTTATTAGGACCCAGAATTTTTACGTGTAAAAGAGGCACAATTTTATTTTATTTTATTTTGTTTTTTAATATTTATTTATTTATTTATTTATTGTGGAGAAGGGGCAGGGAAAGAGGGCAGGGGAAGAGGTGAGTGACAGGGTTGGGCCAGTGGCATGGTACCACGTTGGCTGTATCTAGGTAGAGGCAGTTTCAGGCTGGGCCTTGCTGAGTCGTTGCTACGCGGAAGTAGCTCGATGGATCTACTTCTAGTCAGGCTCGGGAAGTTGCACTAGGCCTCAGGCACATGGCAGGGCCCAACAATTC